>PDGT01000130.1:389317-403680 GCA_003671415.1 Megathymus violae
ATTATCGGACTAGCTCTTCTTCGGCTCACATTGCAGTTTGGAAACAATGCTGGTTTATGGCCCTTTCCTTGGCTTATATACAAAAGAATTAGCTTTTAGGCAATCTTTAAAAACAAAAGAATATGCAGGTGTGCAGATTACTTTTTATCACCAATATTTTAAGAATATTTACTAATAACAAAAATCTTTTATTAGTGGTCTCAACCTTTTGACCGGTAGTGTATATATATATATATATATATATATATATATAAATATATAAAAATATATCGTCCCTCCTATCAAACATTTTCTAATAAAAATTGCGTATTAAAGTTCGCTTCAACTTCTTAACTTAATTTGTTACCTACTTAAAAGTTTAAAAAATTAATAATGGGCTGGAATCGCCGTGATGTACCATGGTAAAGTAAAGTCTCCCTTGATCATGTAAAAATAATTTTACATCGTTATGTTAGTCTAGCTGTTAAATCATTGGTGTACCATAAACGCCGCGGTCATGCTGTCACAAGTGCAAAATATAATCTAGTCTTTAATTATTTGTTATAACCGATATGTAGAACAATAATATAATTTGAAGTATAACAGCGAACAGTTCCGATGAAATCAGCCTCAGTATGTGCTAAATGAAATCCACTTCGAACTAATTAGCTCGAAATCATAATTGTGCCACAACTTGAAACAGTTCAAATACACTGTGGTAAATCAACCGGCATAACATCAGCGCTACGTTCACGTGTTTTAGAGCAACTAATTATCTCAGCGAGAATCAGATTACTGAATCCGACAGCGTCGCACATCGCATCGTCCCTGAGAAATGTAGAGCTGTTTAGCGTAATATTGGGGCGAATTGCATCGCGAACCGAAGGTGAGTGATGCAGAAGCTCCATACTACACTACTGATCAGTTAAATGGTTTGACATCTTTGTATAGCAGTGTTAAAGAGCATGTTCACAAATCGTTTTAGCGCTACTCTTGCGGCAGCCAACGCATTGGTAACACACGAGTTGAAAATGGATAAACAAGAAGGTATGATTTGAAATAGCCAGTAACCTGATCATTGTTTGCAGTGTGCTCATGCACTTTAATTACGCATTAATGCTACAAGCCTGTTTGTATTAGACCACTGCTATTCTGCAGTAATAATTCCTGGTTCACTATTGGACAGAAGGCGAGACCCATATATCGACAAATATTTGCCAAAATCAATACGCATCTCGATGTAATTGCTTATATGCATCGGAAGTGCGTGCCTATGTACGTCCATTACAAGTTGTACAATTCGTTGTGTGAAATGCATGGTCCACTAAGCAATATATTCCCATATGAATAATTTTGATTAGTGCTAGAGTTCTCAGTAACTAGTATAGCCGCGAAATAACCACTGCCTCGATAAAACAGTTATGTTGTATGAATATTACCTCAACAACGGAATAAGACACTTCCCCTATTACGACGTTCTTTACGTTTCTTTCATTGTACAATATTAATAAAATAAACTTCCGAAGCATTGTCAATCTGACAAGCCCATCTTAAGCTGTGGCTGCTAATGCTTATGATTTCTCTAGTTAAGAAATTACTCTAGTAAATCTCGCAGTGGACGCAAAGATCTCTCTCTCTCTCTCTGATAGTTATTTTTATATTGTTTGTTGAAATTTCATTATTTTACTATTGATTACGTCCTTGTCATCCGATGTCGCCCGTGGCCTCGTTACAGTACTGAGCACTTTAATTAAGGTAAGGTACATCGAATATTTTAATTTTTGTTTTTATCCAAAATCTGTTTAATTATAATTTTTGGTCTGAGCGGAGCTTGAACAAGCCAATAACATATATTAGAAGTAAAAGCATGAAATTGCCGTTTTATGTTCATAAATTAACCTTTTTATTTAAGAAAAAATATTATTACTTAATCAATGTCTATTTTAAATTCAAATCAAAGAAATTACTATGATGTAATCATATTTGGCTTTGTGCGTACAAATTTGAAAAAACTTTAACCCGATGATATTAAATTGTAAATTGTCTCTTACATGTAGGTACATGTAGTATAGTAATCTTGCCTTGATTTGAAATGACAATTCATTTTTCCGATAATAATATCGTAACATGAGTAGTGAATAAGAGGTCGGTATGAGGATAAATACATAAAACTTGCCAATCCACGCTGACCAGTCCAGCACGGTGGACTTTGGCGTGGACTCCTCAGTTATGACCCTTACTCCTCAAATTTTGAGAAGAGACCAGATCCCAGCCATGGTATAGTTATGGGCGGAGATGATGACAAAGACTGCTTTGTTGTTTACATAAATGTTTTAAATAATATTAATTTTTGGGCTTTCACACATAATCGTCATCATTAAAACTGCAGTAGAAATGTACTAACCTAAGCTCAGTAAAAGTTTGCCGAGACATTTTCTCCGGATTGCCGGACGCAACTCAAGTTAGAGCTGGGAATAGCTTGGTTAGTGATATTCATATTGTATAGAATGCACAGTATTAAAATAAACATATGTATATAAGTAGATTGTCATTTTTCAGTTTATTAACACAGTCGTTGAAAGTTTGTATTTTAATGATATTGTCAAGTGAAATTAGAATACATAAAATATGGCCATTTTATGGAACCGCCCATTATTGCATGAAAATGTAATTTTTAAGTGTTGGACCAGGTTAGACACACCAGCATGGAGAAAACTGTAGTGAATTATGTCGTGAAGGGGAACGGGCTGTAAGTGGTTTCATATATTCTTGAGTTCAAGCCATCCTCCGCTACTCGTGTTGCACCTTGCTGAATAACGGACGCGGCTATGGCGTTCGGTCCCTTATATTGGAGGTCGCTGGACTCCGTAATATTAAGTGCCACAAAGTAGGGATCCTCACCTGCTTGAATTACTACTACTCTCCTTGTAGAATCCTTTAATGTAACGGACTTCCATGGGCGACGATGGCTACTTACCATCAGGTGGCTCGTCAACTCGTTTGTTGGTATTTACGTAAAAGAGCTATGAATTGATCGTGTAGCAATTAACTTTAACTTTTATAGTAAACTAGCTGTACCCTGCGCGCGTTGCTACGCCACGATCTAAAATGGACAGTGGCGCCAAATGTCGAAAATTGGTCGTACCATCTCAGAAACCTTCGTGGGCTCGTGCACAACAACTTTGCTAAAGATCATCACATGATCAAATGCATAGTTTACAATTCTATAAAGGACATACAAGCAAACATTCATTTTTATGTATATATAGAATAATGTACACACAAATTGTCGGTAAACTAACTTCAAGCTACGTCCGTCAATTCGTTTGCGTCATAATCGGCTTCCACTATCACTAAAAGTTATTCATCATTATTAATGTCTGGTCTCTCGCGGTTGAATTTTCAGTTTAAGTTGAATTTTCCACTACGAATCCAATTAACCTTGAAAACGCTGCGCGTTAATTGCACCCGTTTCCTGTGAAACACAGCGTGGCTATTACGCTCTGTGTGTGCTACGTTTCATCGACGCTGGAACTCGTATTCAAAAATTTGTTTTCGTTAAATACACGTTTTACCCAAAGACTGACTTTGAATGCATAATTAATTGAAAGTCGAAAATTAAATGTTTTTGAATTAAATATTATATGTGTACTGTGAAAAATGTAAATTATGGAATCTAACACTAGAAATTTAACTTTAATTCCAAATAGCTGCTGCCTACGTCACAAAGACAATTTCTTACTTGAGGCACTTTTCGCTGTTTATCAAGTGTATGAATATAAATTCAGTTTTATTGCTGTGCCAACATTGTATACGTGGAATACTGTAACTTATACTCTGAATAGATGAACTCGATGCCATGAAAAACACTCAACTGACACTCGACAATTTCAATATAATTCATCAATTGAAAATCATACGTATAATATGTGGGTATTTGGGGTGTGAACAAAACTGGGCCAATTGCCGACCACGGCTGTAGTTGCTTAACGTCAGTGTTGTGTAAGTGAATTAAAATTTTATCGCTATAGATATTCAAATTGTTTTTTTTTTGTTTATATTATAAAAATATTTAATAAAAATAGTTAATTATTCATACTTATGTTAACTGAGCTAATGAGTTATTTTTAAAAAAATAGGTTTTTGTACGTTTGTTTGTAATGCATTAATTAAAAAACTATTGGACTTATTTTTAATATAATTTCACATATCAAAAGCTATATTGTCAGCGAGCAGCTTAGGTAATATTTTATTTTCAAAAATAATTTGTGATCCCCACATAAATTGCAGCGCGAGCATATCTTTCGCGGGCGAAGTTGCGAGGGAGGTTTGCTAGTAATTAATACCTGTCACGAACAATGGAAATATGGCGATTATGTATTTTTTTCGAGTTCTGTATGTTATAATCTGAATCATGATGGTACTGTATATTTTTCTAAAATTGATTGTGTACTGTGTAACTATGTTTGTCTAAGATTGATTTATAATTGATGCATTCACAGTAAAACATCCACTACACAATACTGCAGTAATGGCAATATTGAGCTACTGGTTTTTATAGGATTAACATAATATCTGCTGCTTTTATGACATACGGGTTGGATTTAAAAATAATTTAAAATCCTGTAATGCTAAATAATCTATAAACCTAATCTGTAGTAATAATAAATGGAGATTTCTTTGCAAAATATATATATATCGGCGCAAATATTTATTAATTATCTAATTAATTTTATAGAATGGCTAAACTTACTGTTATTTTTAACATTAAGTTTGATTTAAGTTACTATTACTTGTCTTTTACAAAACTTGGTAAATAACAGCTGTTATTGCACGTGCACGTTTGTTGCTGTCAGAATAGTGAGTCATGTTTAGTATAAATAGAGGCGACGGATCGAATTAAAATTCTCCTATTCGGCGACTTTAACGCCAAACACATCGACTGGAAGTGCCGCACCTCAAACAGCGCCGGCGTCAAGCTCCACAAACTCATCAGCACGCGGGATGTGGACGTCTTATCCCCTCCCTCCCCTACACATTTCCCTGATCAGGCGGACCTTCCCCCTGATATCCTAGACATTGCCCTAGTCAAGGGTGTCGCTCTCAACGTTCAAGCGATTGAAACCCTGGATGACCTGGGCTCCGACCATCGTCCCGTATACCTTGAGCTGGGGCAATGTGCCCCAGCTCCTCCTACACACACCAAAACCTTCACCAATTGGGAGGGTTATAGGAAGTCCCTCCAAGCAGGACTTGACGCCCCAGATTCACCGCTCGCTGTCCAACCGGACTATTTCGATAGCACGGAAAAGATAGATGATGCGGTAGATTCTCTCACCAAACTCGTACAATCGTCGCTTCGAAGCAACGAAAAGGTAGTCGAGGTTCCCAATCGTAAACTGCCTCTCCAAATAATTCTCTTGATCAAGAGAAAGAACGCAGCCCTCAGAAGAGCTGCGCGCTATCCCACACCAGATTATAGAAGACGGGCCAACGCGCTTCAGCGTAGAGTACGCTCCAGCCTATCCGAACTAAGAAACTCAGATTGGGGAAACCTCATGGAGGGAATAGCCCCCTCCCATCAAGCGTTCTACAAAGTGGCTAGAGCACTCCGGGTAGACGCAATCCACATCACTCCGCCTATCACCCGCCCCGACGGCAGCACGGCCTTCGAGGACGGGGAAAAGGCGGAGTGCTTCGCTGATAGCATAGCATCCCAATGTTCGCTTAGTCCTCAACTAGGCGATCAAACACACATTCAAGCGGTGGAGGACGAGGTCCACTCTAGGCACTCGCTCCCTATCACCGAAGATCCAATCATGGTAACCCATGACGAGGTCAAGGCCATCATCAAGGACCTGAAGCCTCGTAAAGCCCCAGGAGCCGATGGTATCTCAAACCTCGCGCTCAAACACTTTCCAGAGAATGTGATCACCCTTCTGGTTATCATATTCAACGCATGCTTCGACCAATGCCACTTTCCAACCGCTTGGAAGGAGGCAACGGTCATAGGTATCCCCAAACCGGGGAAACCTCTCCATATCCCCGCCAATCATCGGCCCATCAGCCTCCTCAAGGCCATGGGCAAAGTACTCGAAAGAGTCATCTTGTCTCATTTAAGAAGGCATCTCCTTCCCGAAGACAAGACTCCGATCATCATCCCTCAACAGTTTGGCTTCCGTGCCAAGCATTCGTGCCCGCAACAAGTCCACCGTATAGTTGAGTATGCACTAAACGGTTTTTACCCAAGAAGGAAAAAGACAGTTGCAGTCTTCTTCGACGTCGCTAAGGCCTTCGACAAGGTCTGGCATGGAGGACTTATATATAAGCTCCACTACCTAGGCCTTCTAGATCGAGTGGTCCGTATAGTGGCCTCCTATCTTCAGGACCGTACCTTTCGTTTCAGACACGAAGATACATTCTCATCCCCTCGACCACTACTAGCAGGGGTTCCCCAGGGCTCAGCGCTCTCGCCAATACTTTTCATATCATATACAAATGATATGCCAATCCCAAGTAATGGAGTACAACTCTCCCTCTTCGCTGACGACACCGCCCTCTACTATCAGAGCGCGAGGTTACAGTCAGTGTTCGCAAAACTTCAACGCTCGGTCGATGAGCTAGGAGAATGGTTCGCCAAATGGCGAATCGAAGTCAATCCGGAGAAAAGCTCCGCCGTCTGTTTCAGCCATAAACAGAAGAAATTTCTCAACGAAATCTCCTCAATCAGGTTATCAGGCACCCCCGTCCCATGGAGGACCACAACCAAATATTTGGGTGTGACACTTGACTCCCAACTTACCTTCAGGCAACACATTAAGAAGGTGGCGGGGACAGCCAGATACTATATGGCCCGACTCAACAGTATGTTGGGAAGGCAGAGCAAAATGTCACTCAGAAACAAGCGAACCCTCTATAAAGTTTGCATACGACCGGTGATGACTTACGCCGCGACCGTCTTCGCCCATGCAAATCCACCCATTCTTCGCGACATGCAGACCGTCCAAAACCTGTTTTGTCGCAGAGCAACCAATGCACACTGGTGCGTAAGAAACGCAGATCTCCATAGGGACTTAGAGCTTCCCACAATACAACAGACCCTGAAGGGCTTCTCAGAAAAATTCTTCAAGGCTGCGGAAGAACATCCAAATCCGCTAATAAAGGGATCGGCGGAATACACCGCCCCCCCTATAACCCGTCATCAGGTTCGGAGGCCGAGGAGCGCTCTCCTTGACCCCCCCGACAAAATTACTGAGGACCTGGAACGCCTCCTGGCGGCCCAGGAAAAGTCGGAATAGCCGACACTCACACACTCTCACTTCGTGTCAGTCCTTATGACGACACTAATCCCTCTCCGACGACACCTTCTGTGTCTTTAATACGTGCGGATACCCCCTAGGGGGTACCGCTAGCGCCCCCTTTCCCTAAAGGGGGTCGCATCAGATGTCGGCTTCAAGGCCTCCAGGCCAAAGCCAGTCTCGGGTGGTGTTTAGTGGGTAGCCCCTAGGTTTCTCGGGAGTCCCACATAACCAGCGCAGCCGGCTGCGCTGGTATGCATAAAGCATTCACCACCCCCCTCCCCCGCTTTCCGGAGGGTAGCCCTTTTCAAATTGTCTGGGCGCAAAAAAAAAAAAAAAAAAGAATTAAAATTCAATATAACTCAATTCATCGAGCTGTTCGGACCTCTGCCTATTATCAAATAAATCAGTGAAGCCCTATTTGGAGTCTCAGTGCTACCATGGACAAGCAACCACAAGTGGATAATCAGCATAAGGAGGAATGTGACGTCAGCACTGCTGATGCTGATACAATGATAGATAATTTAAAAGATAATCTAATTAACTAAAAAAGTACGTAACACAATCATCTAAAAACATTTAATCTATGTCGGTATTGGATTATTCCTGGCGTCATTTACTCCAGACATGGTGTTGGCGAATGTGGGTACCGTGCAAAATAACAATTCACGTGTTTTCAATTACTTGATATAATTATTTTAACGGTAAAATAGTTTAAAGAAACTTATGAAAACGGAGTGACAGTTCCGTGATGTCGCCTTCAGTGACGTGAACGAAAAAAAAAGTGCTCCGCCACCGGCGGCTGACTTCTGCCTAGACACGGCGAAGTGAAGTTAGCACCATTCGACGCGCCTTCCGCTTCAATTTAAAATAACCGAATACGACATGTATATATAGGTATAATAAAATTCTTACTGATCGCTTTCTGTACAATGAGGATATATGAGAAAAACTACTATAAAAGGCCTTTATTAACGCAGTAGAACCCAGAACAATAGTTGTATCTAATTTCGTTGCGTTTTTCATTAATTTATTGCAGTAAGCGTTAAAATTTAAAGTTCTTTTCATTTCAATCCATCTATAAATAAAAAAGTGATGAATATGAATATGTATTCTAAAAC
Source organism: Megathymus violae (assembly GCA_003671415.1). Taxonomy (NCBI): domain Eukaryota; kingdom Metazoa; phylum Arthropoda; class Insecta; order Lepidoptera; family Hesperiidae; genus Megathymus; species Megathymus violae. The sequence continues at coordinate 397,716 of PDGT01000130.1, forward strand.
AATGCAAATGCTATATATAAGCGTAAGGTAGTTTTTCTGAAGCGAAGTGAGTGCAGTCAGCTAGTAACGTAATAAATTCTGGTTTATATTTTTAACTATAAAATTCGGCTTCCAATCGAAATTAAATGTGTGTTAAAAATGTTTTGTTTTCATCTATGGTATGATGTTTCTAGTATCACAGTAAAAGTGTATTTGTATAGTACCCACTCGTACTAATTTCGTATTAAGTTTGGTCAGCAGAATAGTTTAAAAGTCTCTGTCGGCGTTGAAGTCCAGGTATCGGAGTAAAAAAACTTCTTCCAAGGATTAAAATAAAAGCACCACATAGTTCACCGTAAAGATTTGTAATAACAAAAGTACACGCATGATACTTAATCTAAGAATTAATGAGCATAGGTCGACGCGTAATAATATAGATGCGGTTAATGTATGCACAGACGCTAAGAGTCTTAGTTTAGATTTAAATAACAATTGTAAATAAATAATATACATATATTTATATATAACATTACTAAAACTATTCTTAACATGCCCTCGGGCGTTGAAAGCCTGATTTTCAACCCAAATCATCATTTTCCGGCAGTGGACAAATCTTACTAAATGATTTCCGAAGTAGACTGGTTGATGTCTTCACATCTGCTACCATGGTGATGTCATCAGTTCCCGGGTACACTGCAACGATCCGACCGAGCTTCCACTTCAATGGCGGCAGATTTTCTTCTTTTAAAATAACTAAGGAATTTAGCTTCAAGGCAGCACCTTTGCTGACGTACCATTTTGTGCAAACTTGGAGCTCCGAAACATATTCTTTGCTCCACGGGGTCCAGAAGAGCTGAAGAAACTGTTCAATTCGCTGGAACCGGGTTAGAATATTTGTGGAGCGATCTTGATAGTCCGATGTAGGTAGAGAAGTCAATGGACATCCAATCATAAATCATCATCATCTCAAATCATCTGAGTCTGAAGAAAGTGGCGTTAATGGTCGGAAGTTCAATATAGTCTCTATTTGGACTAACATTGTGGATAGTTCCCCATATGTTAAATGACAATTGCCCAACACTCTACATATATAAATGATGCTTTGTTGACTTCACACCAGGCTCCGCAAGACCAGCTAAAAGGAGGGGAATATGCGGGTATGAAATGAGAAATTAACTCCCTACGATGCCATAGTCTCAGCTAACGAATCACAGTTACTCTTTAGGAATTTAAATATATCGTTATATGCGCCGACAAATGAAGTACCGTTGTCTGAATAAATGTTTTTAGGTTTTTGTCTACGCGAGAAAAATCTTCGCAATGCCATTAAGAATGTGTTACTACTTAAGTCACCTACCAGTTTTAAATGAATAATAGCCTTTGTTGTGAAGCACACAAAAATGGCGATATAGACTTTAACTAATTTACATCCACGACCTTGGCCAAAAGCAAAGTGAATAGGACCTGCGTAGTCTAATCCGATAATTTCGAAAGGAAAACCTGCTAGAAGGCGCTGCTGCGGTAAATTACCCATAATAGGTGATATTCTTTGTTCTTTCATTCAACAACATTTAATGCAAAGTCGACAGCAATGCCTCGCTAAATTGCGACCTCTTATTGGCCAGTATCTTTCCCTAATAGAAAATAACAGTAATTGTGGCTCAGCGTGTAATAATCGTTCAATCAGTGTTCAAAGTCAAATAAGAATTTAGTAACCCTATGAGCGGACTGTAATAAAACTGGGTGTTTCTTTTCATATACATAATTACAATTTAACAAACTGCCTCCCACACGCATAATTATATTAACATCCACAAAAACATCAAACTTAAGCAATGAATTTTTCTTAGGTAACTTTTGATTATTAATGAGCAATTGACACTCGCGACAAGATTCATATTGTGATAACCTAATAATTACTGTTACGTGTCAGGATCCGCAAGTTCGTGAAATGCCACAATAGTTCCGCAGAGACTTCATTTCACTTCACACACACTTCACAATCGCAGTTGCATTCGTAGATCGCAGGTCGAGTTTGCTTCGTATTCTGGAACCGAATGTTCTGTGGGCAAACCTGCCCTCTATTTATATCGATTTCCGGGCCTTGCAGAGCTTTCCACGCCCTTCGTGGAAGTCAACAATAATACCCGGAAATCAACAATAATAGCGGGTCAGGTAATAACCACCGTATTCGCCCATGTATGCCATATTCGCCCCTTTTGCCTACTGCATAAGGACGAGAATGGCTTGAAGTATACCAGGTAGTTTTTATTACTGTCTTTTTTATTGCTTCTATTATTTCTACTGTTAGGATCAGCCACCCTTGCAGAAACTTCATAAGGCTGCCGCCCTCCTCTTATCGGCCGTCCTTCCGAGAAGCTTCGTAACATTACATTCAGCGCCGACTCAAGTTCATCAGCACGTAAGGGACCAAAAGAGATATGTTTTCTACAGCCTCTAACAAATCTTAACAATAATAATCGACAGCACTATTGAGTCTCAAAAAATTTGAAAATCCATTAAAATTAAAAAACCAATACCGCTTATTGGAAAACACAACTGATCAGATTCTGGTAACCACCCAAGACCCAATATTTTATTGGGTTCTGAAGTGCCAATGTTTAAGTCCAATGATGACTGAGGAGATTCAGGCTTAGAAAGTACTCGAGCCTCGTTAGACTTCCACTTTCTCAAATTAATTTAAGCTGAAGCTAATGTGGAAGTAATGTCTCGGCGTAGACACATTACTTCATCTAAGTCGTCCCCACCAGTCAACAAATCATCCACATAAAAATCATGAAGAATGGCATCGGCTACTTTCTTGTTTGGAGTATCCAGCCCTAACTGTTTCAAGCAGCGTGTTGCAAGAAATGAAGCGCTTGCCGTACCGTATGTGAGGGTATTAAGCTGGTAAGCTAGCACATGATCGGATGGACTATGACGCCAGACAATTTGTTGTAAATATTGATCGTCTGGGTGAACATATACCTATACTGTACATTTTTTCTACGTCTGCTGCGATAACATATTTGTGTTGTCTGAATCACAGCAGAATGAATAGCAAGTCACCTTGTACCGTTGATCCAACCATCTGTATTTAATTGAAAGAAACATCTGTGGCAGTAAGACTGCTTGCATGAAAAACCACTCTTAGTTTGGTAGCAGAACTACATTCTCGTAATACCCCGTAATGAAGAATGTAGTGTACATTCGGGTTTAAAATAGTGCTTTGGCACTTGGTCATGTGACCTAAAATTTTATATTCTGACATGAAACCTTTATACAATTCGCAGAAATTAGGTTTAGTGAGAAGTTTATTCTCTAACAAAAACGCTTCTTCGGTCAAATTAAAAAATCCCCACTCAGGCGACTGTTTGAGTGGAATTCTTTCGCAAAATCACCCGTCTTCTAAACGAGTAATATTTTTTACAAAATGATTCGCACACGCCTTTTCCTCTGTCATTAACATCCTCATTAAATTGAACATTTGTAAAATTGCATAATACTTGAGATGACGATACATGGTCACCTTTAACGGGATCTGATATGAGCCAACCCAGTTAAGTATCACAGAGCATCGGTAATCCATCTCTTAGTTTAAGCCTTTGTGTTTCTAGAACATCCCAAAATACGCCCGCACCAATTAATATGTAGATGGCGGCCGGTTTATGAAGATGGATCCGCAAGACAAATATCAGACGGAATGTTTATAATTGACAAATTGACTTGCTTACAGGATATATCATTGGTAATCGAAGGCAGAATGAAACAATGAATGTGTGTCGAATAATGTTTGTCCAACGACTGTATTTGTAAGCAACACGATATATTAATCCGTGAAGTAATGTTGTTAATTCCTAAGAATGAGTTGTTTACCCTACTTGTAGGCAGTTCTAGCTTCTCATACAGTGCCTCAGTCATTAAACATGTCGTACCACCACTATCTAACAACGCACGAGCGACATGGTGTTTGCTGTTCTTACCTAATACTTTAATTAAAGCCGTGGACAACACTTCCCCACTTTGAGTGTGAGGCATATCAGGAGGATTTGCGGACAGTAATAAACGAGCACTCGTAGCGGGCGGTTGCTGTGTCGGTAGCAGCGTATGTGCAATGGAATGTTCATTATTACTATTCGAGTTGATATTCGATGCACTCGTAATAGAGGAAACCGGTTTGTTATTATTATCCAAAACATGAACCAGTGTATTGTATTTACGTCGACAAACCTTGCAACCTGGCTTTTTGCATTTATTAGAGTAATATCCGAACTGTAAACAGTTAAAACACACCTTATACTCGAGCAGTAGTTTTAATTGTAATTAATTATTGAGCAATAAGAAATGCGGATAATTTATTAATTTATGATCATTACTACATTTAGGACAATGTTTAGAATTTGAACTATTTTTCTTAGAATTGTCAGGAACCGAAAAGAAGGTCTTAAGTTTATTTCCAGACTTGTTTTAATTATGTAAACTTAAGTTGTTTTCAATTCTGTTTGAATGGGTGTAGATTTCAATGGTTTCTAATAAATCAGCCCTATTTTTAATAAAGGTAAGAAATATGTTAAATGTTATTTTTCGATCTTGCTTTATTTTATAGACTGCTCCCATTTTCGGTACATTTTGTTGTCGAATAGTTAGCTGACGAAAACTCAATGGATTGAATTAATGCTGCAGCAGAGCCCTCCAGCGATGCCCTCAAATAATGCAATTTATTAATGTTATCTATATCATCATTTTCGTGAATGAGGCTAAAAAACGTGTCATGAAACTCTAACCAGTTGTCGTAAAAACCACTAAATTTTGGCAACTGGATGGTAGGCAACTTGATGTGGTTATGAGCACATGAGCGCCGTAAAGCCACCTCAGTTGTAACATTTTCAACCCTTCTACAATCGTTAAGTATTGTCCTTGTTTGTGAAAGCAATTTGTAATAAACTTTTTAGAATTCGTTACCTTCTAGCAGGTGCGACTTGAATTCATCTACAATACATTCTAAAGACAACTGTACCTCTTCGAATCGATGAAAACTTTTCTCTATTCGAGCGATACGTAGCTGCAATTCGTCAACCTCAATGGCATCTAAAGATGAAGTATCCAATCCGTTTTCATAGTTGGCAAATGAAGTTAACTGCTCCTTATAAGCTGCACGTTGTCTGATAAGTTTACTTTCTAAAGTCATTTTGTGAGGCTGGTATGTAGTCAACCTGGAATTGATATAAAATAGCTAGTTTATAAAACGACGAATTATGTGCTTATTATGTTCCTATATACTGTTTAATGATTTTTAACATGAATAATTTTATTACAAATTATATTTAGGAACAATAACTTTTACAATTAACGACCAAACCTTTGAATAATTAACTATTTACTTACATACAATCTTTATAAAATTACATTTAAAAACTGTGCATTATTTACTTCTAAGTAATTAAATAAACAACAAGGTTTTAATCACTTTTAGATAATCACTAAATTTAAAGTTTGTTATTATTTAAACTGAATGAACGTAAATATTCACTAATCTTGTCCACAATTGAAGTTTTTACACAAAATATTTAAAATATGTTACGAGAGTGTTGGGTGAAAATCAATGGAACACCAGTACCATAATAAAGTTCAACTTTTGTCCTTTTTCCTTCACAACTGATTTTCACCATGCCACGCGGTTAACCTTGCAATGACCTCAAGTTAAACTTTTAATCTCCAGTAATAAATCCCAAACGCGAATAATTAATTATTAATTATTCGTAATGAATCCAACCGAAGTGACCAATGTTGCCGCTGTTGTCCAGGTATCGGAGTAAAAAACTTCTTCCAAGGTAAAATAAAAGCACCACACAATTCACTGTAAAGATTTTTAATAACGAAAGTACACGCATGATACTTCATCTAGAACTTGATCAGCACAGTTCGACGCGTAATAATACAGATGCGGTTAATGTAAGAGTCTAGATTTAAAGAATAATTGTAAATA
>PDGT01000130.1:403733-424688 GCA_003671415.1 Megathymus violae
TTTTACATTACATATATACATATATATATGTATATAAATATATATATATAATAAAGGTAATTTATAAAGTGGTTGATAAAAACGTATAACATTTCTTTCGATTTATTTTATGTCTAAGAAACGTCTACTTCGAAACAATTTTCAATTTACGTTATAGCATTATATTATATGTATGTATGTTATGATTCTTTTCGGCCATCTCATGAATTCACCTGATTTTAAATAACTAAGTATATATTTTAATAATTTTAAGACAATCTCCTTTTATATAATAATAAATAATAATGGATAAACTTGTGTTGAAATAAAATTAATAACATAGGGACATCTCGCTTCAACGTGTTTCGCTTCAGTTACTAGAATGACTTGAATAATAAATTTGGAGTTGAAACAGTGTCCCGTTGGCGGCTCACTATTGATTTTCGCTCGTTAAAACGTCCCAAGTGGCACCAGTGGAGGTTGAAGATTTCATTGCAAACTTAGTTATATTACAATACCGACACCTACTAAAATTTTCTTCAGTGAATTCAAAACAAAATAATATCGCGGAAATCAACACGGGCATAAGTTTGTTATTTATAGTAAAAAAAAAAAATAAATTATATAGATATAATATAATAATATAATATAATATATAATTATATTATATTATATTATTATATTTATAAAGACAGAATGTCAATTTTGTGAGTTTGTGTTTTGCGGAGGATAATCTCCTGAATAAGGGTAAGTGTTTGAAAAATTAGGTGGCATATGTCATGTATAATGGCGGTGTATATTAATTACATAGAGCCATAATGGTAACTATGTCTCAATTTGTACCAATATAGTTGTACGATAGCTAAGTTTTGTAAAAAGAAATGATACCAGAAAGTTCTTGGGCACAAGACTCACCACGCTGCCGGAATGTTGAAAATCCTTAAGGGCACGTCACGGAAAGGCTTAGGAAACGTTTGTGCTTATATTTTCGAATAGCGCGACACAATTTTCACTTGTTTTTTGGGAGCTCGCACGTAGGTTTATAACAGTTTTTGAGATCGTTTTCACACACTAGAGCCAGCAGATCGCGGTGGCACTTCATTGAAACTCCGCAGTCGTAATGGCGGTAATATTTAAGAGCCCAAGATCTTACAGTAGTACTTCATTTATTAACGTATAATTAGAATAATTGTTCAATCAGAACGAAGGTGGGATGGACCGCTAGTTGTCTTTAAAAATATACTCTTACTATAAAGAGTATTTTTGTATATGCATAAAGTAATCTCCGAAACCACGGCACTTATTTCAGTAATTCTTTTACAGTTTGAAAATTACATATATGCAGATATTCATAGGCTATAAAGTGTAAAATAAATTCTCCATCTCTCTGAATGCGATAATCTCAAAAACTACGGCACGGGTTTTCAAACGGTTTTGAGCAGTAGATGGATTGACTCACGAAAAAAGTTTGGGTATACGATCTCAGAAAAAAATTATAAAACGCCCGATAAAACTAAGGATTCGATTACTACTTGTGAATGAAAAATCAAGATTCCCGTATCGAAGCAAGGGTAGATTATTAGTATAAATATATAGAAACAGAATTTTTTATTTAACCTCGACTGCCGACAAACGAGCAGACGGGCCATTTGATGGCTTATTACTCGCGTTCAGAAACTGAGATCAAAACACTTAAAAATTTCATGTGTAATTCCTCAAGAAAAATTTGAATGAAAATAACTCCAGTAATGTTGTTTATTTACAGTTACACAGCTTTAAAAGCTATAGTAAACACTGAGCACGTATTTCTACGGCATTTTATATTTTTCGGCTTAGGTTCAGTATCTCCAATATTTTTCTTGAATTACTAAGAGTATATTAATATGAAACGAAAATAAAGTAGTGCTTATTTACGGAAACAAGATAAATTAAATTAATTAATTAAATTAATAAACAAAATAAAACAATTAAACAACATTTATTTACAAGTGGCTTTTAATCTAAAATACTAACCACACATTGTATTTAAAATTGTTTAGATTCTCGATTAAAGTAATTAAAATAATATTCAACTCTACAGTGTATCGTGCTGAACAGGTTGAAACTTTCATACAGTCCGCAATCGTCACTGCCATGCTCTTTGATCCTTCGAACCAAGGAAAGCACATTTCTTGATATTTGTAACTATTGCTAGTGGAGAAATCCAACGATTTTTCCAATGTAATGTTTATGTTGAGGGTTAGGCGAATCGCTATCTTATTGCGTGAGGAATAGGGAGGCGTTAGGTCGCAAATTTACGGTATTTTCGAAAGGCAATTTCTTGTAATATTGCGGCTTACATTTCACGTATGCTATTTGCTATGGTGTAAGTATTTTTACGTGTATATATACGTATAATATTCAATTCAGTTGTGTATTTATACCTAGGGATGATAATTAACAATAAAACATTACGTACATACATAATTCTCGAATGCATTCCTTTGCGTTTCCATGCAAGGTTATCACACCCGTAAAATATACGCAGGGCGCAATTCTAACATACTGTTACAAAGGTTTTCGAAAGGTCGGCCCGAAAATCGATATAAATAGCGGACAGAGTCGTCCAGGGAGCATTTAGCGCCCCTCCCTTCTAAGGAGGGGTCGCATCCGATGACGGCTTAGAGGCCGTAAGGTCAAAGCCAATTCAGGTTGGTGTTTAGTGAGTAGGCACTCAAGGCTTAGCATATGCTAGATCACGTGTAAGTCCCACATAACCAGCGTAGCCGGCTGCGCTGGTATGCATGAGCATTCACCATCCTCCTCCCGTAAGAGGGGCAAAAAACCCACGGAGCATTCGGATCCCGAATACGGAAGCGAAGAGTTCTCTCTTTACGAAGCGAAATCGACCCACGATCTACGAGTGCTACTGTGACTCTGAAAGTGAAATAAAGTGTCTACGGAACGATTGTGGCATTTCACGAACATGCGGATTCTGACACGTAACAATAAGTTACCTTAAGATGTCTGGCTGTTAATTAAAAAGTTTATCTCACTTGTTTGTTGCGATTGTATGGATCAATCTTACTTAACGCATTTACTTCTATCAATGTATGTGTATGTTTTAATATTATTCAAATTAGACATTTATGGATATTGTTTTAATCTAATAACTAATAGTTCTGATTATATAGAGGAGCAAAGGTCAGTAATTGAAACCTGTAACAACTTCCTTTGCTCAGGGATTAGAAACCTCAGATGATAAAGTTGCTGTCTCGTCGTGATCATACCTATTATTGAAATATTTATTGATCAATATCGTCGTATACATTATCATGTTGGACCTGAAACACTCATCTCCATATACGTCAGAAAATTCGAAAATGTAAGAGTTGCTTTCGATTCAAACCACGCGCTACATATCCTGTACCTGCAGACTTTCCTGCTTCTAGATTTAATTTAGTTCAAAAACCATTCACATACACGTGAGTGATACGCTGGACCTCTTTGCCGCTGTGGCATTAAGAGTCACAAGGCTTTTTTTTTTCTTGCCTTAATATACGAGCAATTCATGCCGAACTTACTACATATTCGAGTCTTGTTAGTTTTGGTCCGCATTTAAACGTTTTCTCTCCTGTCCGGGTCCTATAAAAGTTGTCCATTCTGATAATGCCACAATTCTTTTAAGAAGAAGTCCTTTTAAAAGTCTTTTTATCGAGACAAGCGACATTAGAAGAAGCAGCACTTCACTGCTGAGGATTTGATTATGCTTTATAAAGAAGTGAGATTACATATCTTCGGATCATCGACAGGCTGCAATGTTTAAACCTTCGAAGGAGGTATGTAGATAAAATATGTATGTTTAATCAATTACACGAGAATGACGTTTCAGTCATAAATGTCGGGTCAATATTCCGTTACGTGAGCTTCAAAGTTTGTTGTAATTTGCATGTATTTTATGGATTTAGTTTAGGAAACCTAAGTCTTACCTTAGAGGATTAAGGTATTTCTATATTATTCTAAAGTAATTCTATTAAGTATTCTTACGATATTCTATTTATATCTAGTAGTATATGTTAATTAAGGTTGCCATGTATTACTGATTCTGTTTTAGAAACAGATACCTTTTTAAGTACATTTTATAGTATCTATGTTCAGAAAGGCAAAAGACAACCGTGAGCGTCCGATGGACACATACTTTATTGAACCGCTCCGACTTCACAGAGGTTATCTCAATAGTGCCCTCAACACAAAGACTAAGAAGGTCTTTTTGATTGTTACGAAGCTCCATTGTTGTGAAATAATTTATTTATCGGATAAGCCTTGTATATTCTGATATCAATCTTGATGATCTTAACTGTATCATGGTGTTCTTAACTTTATAACTTGTTATCATTTTACATCAAATCATAATTTTGTCTGTTAATTATAAAGAAAAAAACATACGACAAATTTGCATTAGGTAGGTAGGTAGGTATTTATACATTTCATGTTTTGGATTAATTAACATATATCAAGTAGTAAGATGGTGATGCTGAATATTAATTTTCAACTTGATTTTTTCTGTTTCTATTCCTAAAATCTAGGAAACCGCCGTAAACCGGTGGACTGGCTTTAGGCAACGGATCCAAATTTTTTCTGCAATTAACCACTACGACTTTCAAATCGTATTAAAGCTACAGAATGGTGGGTTTACAGGAATAAAATATTAATGTTCAAGATTTTATTTAAATCTCGTAGTTTTTGTGCTTAAAGTACTTGTACTAAGATAAGAATTGGAAAGATCCTTCACCCGTATGCTTACAAATAAGAAAAGCATTATTTTATAAAATACATCGGATAATAACATTTGCGTTGCAGTAATGTTTAGATTAGAATAATTAACAAACTATGATAAATATATGTACACACACCTTAACTCTCAAGAATCATCATACATACATACACAAACAAACACACACACATTTCCCGGCCTTCATCCCAATCACTTGGGGCGGCACAGTGTATCCTTCTTTTAAAGCTTTTTTACAGAGGCGACTAACTCGAGCAGGAGGGTGGTAGCTAGCCACGCAGGTCTCACGGAAAGATAATAATACTAGTAATAATATAAATGACTTAATAATAATACTGACGGAGCCTTACGGGAAGCCCTACCACGAAGCAGGCTGTTACAATTTCATTATTAGTTTAGATATCAACTGAATTCTTATTTAAATAAGCGCCATCGCATGGTGTTTCCGTACAATTATAGACTATAATTATGGAGAGAATAGAAGTACTTAAATTTATTTTAAAACATTACGACTTAAAATTCTTTCGAAAATTACTTTATAGTACTGTTTGTTTATTGAGTAACTAAAAGATGAATAAACAGAAATCTTAAAAATTTGTTTAACTCAGAAATTATAAGGATGTTTGTGGCGAATACCGCGGACGGATAAGCTATTGAATTCAAGTCGCTTAAAAGGTAGATAGGCACTTGGAAACAAGAAATAACATAAAGCAACTACAAGTAATACTTAAAATATTACGGATTTTGATGCGTATTTTTAGATTGATGTTATTAATGTTATTGATGTTATGGATTGGAAATCTGGATCTGGGTATGGATACGAATACTAATACTTTACCGATTTCAGTTACGATTACGAATATGACATTATTTCGGATTATCCGGTTGTTTCGGATAACTTCAGTTACGGATATAAGATGATTTAGGACTTGGTAAAAAGAAAATATATTTTCAAGGTAACATTTTGACTTTATCTCAAGGTATTATTTATTATTATAATCACAGAAAAAAAATGCCTTAAAATTCAATAATAATAACTGTCTAAAATTGAGAGCGACGCGGCCAGAGTATCGGCTCGGCCGGTGAAAACCTGTCATAACGTATTTGATTTAGACTATGTTCCTATTCGAAATTTCTCGTCGAATTCGAAGTTTTCATTATTGTATATTTAAAACTTGTTTTTGGTATTCTAGCTAGAAATTTGACAACAGGATGCTAGCCATCACTATAACTTTTCCAGGTACCTAATATACAGGGGCGTGCGCTCCTTGTAGACAGAAATGCAGTACTTTACTTGCCATTCACAGATATTTTAATAAAACGTCCGTACGTTTTAGATGACTTTAATTAATAGTAAATAAATGAATAAACAAAATATAATAACTTAAAAACGCCTAATATTTTATAAATAGCACTTATTTGCAAGCATATCTTTGCCAGGCGTTTGGCGACAAGCAAGCGGCGCTGCAAAATAATGTACCTGCCGTCGCGTCCCGCATGAGATTTGTTCGCATGTGTGTAGTAATTTTGGTGTCCGTGCACAGTTCGCAAACGCACACACCCATGAATATCGAAAGCCGCGACTCCAGCAGCAGGCTACGGAAGTTCGGCAGTTGTCGCGAGTAATCGGAAATGTTCGTTGCCTATAATCCGAGTAAAAATAAAAGGTGGAAATCTAACATTATGCATTTTTGTTTAGTAAGGTTTTATTTGTTTAAATAGCAGAAATGTTTTATGTTTCGCAGGGGCCATTTTGCTTTTTTCATTTGATAAGCATTGTTTACTATTTTGTTTGCGCCAGTATATTTATAGTTTTCTTAAAAGATTTTATTACTGAGTTTCTATAATAATTGTAGTGATTTGTTTTTACTAGTGCGTTTGTTGATTTTTTTTAATGTTATTTGATTGTGAGGTTTGTGTTGAAAATATGTGTGTTTATTAAAAATTAAAAATAACAAGTTCTCACAATTGCAATTCAGTGAAAAGATTCAAATTGTGTCTAAAGGTAGGTGTGTACCCGAGTTACAACAATTAAACCAGCAAAAAGGGAATATCACTCGAAAGTTTCATGTTAAAAATTATGAAACGTATAACTGGCTGTGTGGTTGTATACACAAGATTAAATTATATTGTTTTCCTTGCATATTGTTTAGTAATTCTAGTACAGTGCGGACTAAATAATTTCTATTCCGTGGCAAACAAGCATGACCCTACAGAAAAACATCTGGAGGCCTGCATAAATTAAATACTTTTGGTCAAGTAACTGGAACCTTGAATATGTGAAAATTGAAGCTGACTGGGTGAGTAGTTATAATATTTTAGCTTATTATTTTACTTATCAGAATTTCTTCCGCCGCGACGATCGATTGCTGTTTTATCTGCGTTGCCGTAGAAGATGTACATGAATAGTAGTACATCTAAGACTTGTTCTGTTGGCATGGTTTCCGACTTAGAGATCCGTCGCGTGGCTGTGGGTATGCTAAAAATCTATAAAAGAAAAAGTTTTTGTGACCGAGTACTCCGCCGCATCCCCAGTGTCATAATCCTGTGCACGCCGTTGCTAATATAGGAAGAGTTGATCATGAGGTCACTGTCGCTTCCTTCTACTCCGTCACTTACGATTCTATAATCAAGTGATAACTGTTTAGGTCATATTCCAAATCACTGAAATACTGAGCAATTATGATTTCGAGAGACTTTCAAATCATGGTACCAAATTCTCAAGCTACGTTGTATGTTGTGCCCTATGTTATGCGCCATTGTAAATTATGCTTAAATATTGTACATATACTTGTTCAGTAAAAGACAACTAAAAATTTAATGGTAATCTTAGAATAAAAAAATGTCACAGTACAATTAATAGGATGTATTTTGAGAAAAAATATGCGATGAAATTATATAGAATTTGTTATGGGGTAAATTAAAAAAAATCCAAATTTGCATAAATGTATAATAATTGAAACTACATATTTAAATTTGCGATCAAGTGAAAGCTGTGCTTAGAAATATTTTCGCAGATGAATTGAATGGTGTCACTTTTTTCCTCGTGAAATAGGAGTTTCATTTTTTCAGCTTTCATTTTTAACCATTGAATATTATAGAGCTTTCAGATTTTAATCCATTCCCATCCGACACTCGGTTGGAGTGAAGTGCCATTCGCTATAATATTATGTATGAAAAAACAAGACAATGAAATAAATGAAGTGACAGTAATTCAGTGAAAAATAATAAAACATTGTTAATATTAAAATATGAAAAAATAATGATTAACACATTTAAATTCACAAAAATTACATAATATGTGAAAAGTATGGCACGATTTAAGTTTGGTATCAATTGGTATATGTACCCGATTCTTAACTATCTCTGGAATATGTATATTTGAAATTTAGTAAGTGCATTCATGAAATATTAACTCAATAAAACTATTAATAAACGAAAAATACAAATTTAATAACATTAACTAAATTAATTCTAAAGTATCTTCACTTTTTCATTACATTTTTACTTATAAACTATCATACGCCATGTACGGTAATTTGGTTTGATAATATAATAATATTGTTAATATTGTTAATTGATGATATGGTTAATTACTGTGCTCACGGAATGCGATGTAGCGAGCGCGATACCTTTACGCTTGAGTGAGGTGTTTGAATGCTTTTGAATGTGAATAATACGTATAAGCAGACGTAAGTAATAAATAAGTTTACATAATTTTAAAGCAAACTTGTTAAGGAAAATATAACAATGACGATAACGAAATTGGAATTATCCGCCAACAAAGACCAGGTTGTGTGTCTGCTACCATTAAAAATACAATTGAAGTAGATAGATTTTGTTCGGTAATATACATAATCGAGTATAAATCATTTTAGTTTTCAAGTCTAGAATTCGGTCATAAAATTTATCCTTAATCGGTGAAGTCGTTCAGAAGTTACACAACTAATGATAGACATCCCAATGATATATATATTTTTATAAATATAAACACAATTTTTTGAAATGGCAATATTGCTATTAAACACGACCAAAACCTCATGTCAGCCATTTTGCCGTTCGATATCTGACAATTAACTTAATGTGGAAATTGTCTGGTGGATTAATTGTAATTTTGTTTATAATATTGAAGAAATTATTTAATTTTATAAGGTTTCTTAAGAATTGTGAAAATTTCGTTCTATAAATGTATTTTTAAATTTAATGATATTTTTTTATTTCTTAGAATTGAAGTGGGTTTTGTTTGACCACCAAATACCAGAGCCCCATTTGACTTGAAGAAATCATCATCATCATTTATCATCATCAGGTGATTCGCTTGCTTGCTGTATACAAAATTACTGCGCATCGCCATGCGTAAAGGCGCCTTTTCTGGTGATTACGCCTATCACAAAAGTACCACATTCAGCAGACACACACGGCCGTAACGAGGCCGCCTGAAGACAACGTGATTAAATTTTCTAAAACCTTGAAGACGTCAATTCTCACCTAATGAGATCAAGTCAACGTTTTCTGGAAAGAAAACCTTTTTTTCCCCTTTGATCCGACTATTCAAGATGTTGACACGTGTTGACGATAAGGTAGATACGAGATATTCATTAAAATTTATGCGATGGTAATGCTATAATATATATATAATGATAATAAATGCCGTTGTCAGTTAGATAACTAACTGTGTACTGGGTGAATCAAACACATGGTTCAATTAAACTTTAAATTTGAATTATGATTTTTTTGTCCACATACTTGGGTAATGTATGATGTGATGGTAAACAAGTCTGTCAAATTCTCGATTGTCAATTGTCAATTTACGCAGAATATGTACGCATACATATAATACGCATATCAGATTTGCAAAAGTTGTGTATCTTTAATTAAGTAAATATTATTTTTATAGTAACTGTAAAAAAGTCTTAACAGCAGTCATAAAAGTTTATTATAGAAACAAAAATCCACGTTTCTGCTTTGAATGCCGAACTAAATCCCCAACATTGTTGAATACTTGTCAAACTTTGTAAATTGCGGTGTATTTAAAACAGGTACCCTGTTAAAAGCTATCATCACGTATGTAATCGTTTTAATAAATTTCGAACCTAAACAATTTGAAGTTTAAACTTTTCGGATCTAAATGTATAAAATGTTACGAATGTGGCCAAATCGGTCATACGTATTAGTTGCCCAAAGAGGACAAATAATGTTTTTGGAAGTAATACAGACAATTCTACAGCAGTAGCGTCTCCACTTGATAAGTTACTTTCTGTGAAAAATTTTACATTCTTTAAGCGTATTTTTGGAAAAAGTCGGGTAAAGTCGAGAAATATACATGGCGTTAATTATTGACGTAGAAACCCTATGCTTGTGTATCTGATAATTCTGACGTTATTGCCATTTTAAAATTGAGAGTACCTTTACATGTATTAAGAGGCTAATAACCCGACCTCGATTCGCTTCAGAAAACCTATGGATTACGTTTGAAAGTAGCACTCGCATTTTTAGGAGTTGTCTTTTCTAGTTCTGCGAATTAGAAACATATTAATTTAATATATTAGCTGCAGTCTATCCTACTAAAAGGCCAAGTATCATCCATAATTGTTTAGTGGTTTTAGTGTGAGGCGTGGGAAGATAAACAGAGAAACAAAAAATTACGAAAAGATTCTTTTTGACCTCTACATCGATACCTACTGTACTACAAAAATTAAGAAAAATGTTTGTATAAATCCGATCCGAATTATAGTTTAATTATAAGTATAGATCTAGATGTATGTTCACACGTTTAGTTACTTCGTTTACGAGTATCTTCGGGTATTTAAGTAATTTTTAGATTATATAAACAGCGTAGTTAATGTCCCGTAATCATTCGGTACGTACGTGTACTTTAGAAACGCTGACTTAGAAGTAGGTGAAGTAAAACAAATCAATCAGAACTAACTTCTAGATAAAATACATATTCCTCTGACTGTCATTTAAAAAAATATCAACGCTTAACTGAAGTATATTGAAAGTACTCCGATTTTTTATCGTTTATCTATCACTACCGCGAAAGATGATTTCATGGCTATTAAGTTAAACAGTGACAGTTCCGTATACTACCGACCGTTAATGTTGGCATGATTAAAAACTACTATCGCACGTGACCCGATTCAAAGGACGCGAGCCCAATATTACTATCAGGTGGAGTTTTAGGCAGACATTGCAAAATCATACTCATAGGTAACAAAGAGACAGATGGTTAGACTAGAATGGAGATAGACTAAGGCGGCTTTGAACAGGTTGCTATAAAAGTTAAATACTCCTTACTATTAATTAATGATCGCGTAGATTAGTTAGGCATTAAAATATGTTTAAGCGGAGAGTAATGGAGTTTGGCTTCCTTGAGTTGCTTGTTAGTAGTTGACAGATATTGCAAGTAATGCAAGATGCTAACACCTTCTTTTCATTACCAGAGAACTAAAGTTGAAACTCATTGATACGGATGTCGCTAGAAAAAACCAGTAAGAGTGGGTCGTGAGTATCCCGTGACATAAGCTCAACGAAAAATAAATCGTTGTTATGTATTGTACAATATGTAATTGCATTGTAATTGCGAAATAAATGCATTTAATTTATTAACTTGAATAAATGTAACATTCTTACTAGTCGCTTATTTGTTTCCAGAGTAACTTTAAGAAGCTGTAGTGGATAACATCAGTACAGGTCCACTATGTACGAATCAATAACCTCTTTTGAATAATTTATTGCCTGTGAAAGTTTTGTTTGATTCTTCAGAGATTAGTCGTTGTGATAGATGTAATAAAAATAATTATCGTATAAGATCCAGTTTTTATCTCAATTGACGATACTGTTCAGAATCTTTAATCATTAAATTAATGTCAATTAATTTGACATAGCATCTGACGCGTGTTTGATTATGAGTCTCACACAATTTAGGCCGTATCAAGTTTTCGGGTTATTCCATTATTAATTTCACGCGGTTGATTTAAGATTGTTTTTTCTCTTACACCAAAAGTTGCTGCTATTTCTGATGTGTTATGCGATGGCTTCCCTTACACCAACGTTTAGTTTGGGCTAACAATGGGTATGTTATAAAACAAAACTTTATAGTTAAGGATCTAATAGCATAGATAAAAAAAGCTAAAAGATTTAAGTGGTGATAGTTCTTTCCAATAGAGCCGTAAAAATGTATAACATCGTGCTGATTATTACCTATAAGAAACGCAATAACGAATTGATGAATACTGTGTGGTTGAATGATAAAGTCAATCGAGATGTTAAAGAATGATATTAAAAGAGCGTTGTTGAATGTTCAACTTTTTGATTAATGGAATAATTCCCTCCGTTCGTGCTGTTTATTAATTCTCTCCCGGCATTCCTTTTAATCTGATTACAAAACTACACGAGTATAAATTCCCATTCTCGAGATCTAGAACTTTTCCTTTAGTAAAAAAGTATATGAATTGTTTAACTTCTGTTAGTGGAAATTTGTAATTATCACTTAATATCGGTTTTAGAACTGCGGAAGTACGGAAGATTTTAAATATAGACGGATACAAGTGGTTAGCTTTATTCTTCAATAAACGCATAAACGAGGAGACTATGCCTCGCAATGGATTAGCAGTCACCTGGTGCCTACTTTAAATTGTAAAGGGGACGTCCAAGACTGCAATGTGTGTAGAGCAATAAAGCTGATACCGCATACAATGAAGATATGGGAGAAGGTAATAGAGAAGCGGCTGCGAATGGAAACTGAGGTCATTTAAAATCAATTTGAATTTATGTTTGAAAGACGGATAACACATGCCATATTTGTCATTCAACAGTTAATGAAAAATACTGACGTGCTCATAAGAACTTGCACATGGTATTTGTTACTCTCGAAAAAGCTTACGATAGGGAGGTGCTGTGGTGGGCAATGAAACAGAATGGTGTGCCTGTAAAGTATGTGCAACTGATTCGGACCGTGTATTGGTATTTGTTACTCTCGAAAAAGCATACGATAGGGAGGTAGGTGCTGTGGTGGGCAATGAAAGAGAATGGTGTGCCTGTAAAGTATGTGCAACTGATTCGGACCGTGTATAAAAACCTTGTCATCCGAGTGTGATCTGCTGTTGGGGTAACGGACAGTTTCGGAGTAGTTTGACAGTTTTTGACAGTTTGGCTTGCACCAGGGATCGGCCTTAAGCTTCTTCCTGTTAGTTATGAATGCTTTGACATCGGCCTTGCAGCGAAAGGCATCCTGGTGTACGATCTTCATGGACAACATCGTTTTGATAGAGGTGGATGGTGCAAACTTAATGACGCGGCACGCATTGGAGACGGTTGGCTTGAAAATCAGCAGAACCAAAATTGAATTTTGTTCAATTTTTTGTTTTTGTTTTTTGTTTGTTGTGAATTGAAAATTTGTTGATTTCGGTGGTATCTCTGGTGCCGTTCCAATTACAATAGGTAGAGATGTAAAACTAGTATGCTCTGATTTCAAATACTTCGGTTCGTTACTCCAGCATGATGGGGAAGTAGATCGGGATATAAAATGGGGAATCAAAGCAGGATGGCAGAAGTGGGGACAAGTAACCAGCACTACATGCGACCCGAGAATGCCGCTTAAAGTTAAAGGCAAGATTTACAAGTCGATTATAAGATTAATAATCATGACCAAAAAAGCAATGAATATGAAAATGGATGGATACAGAGTGAGAGGAAGTCCCAAGAAACGGTGAATTCTATTAGGATGAAATCTATTAGGAGTTTGTGAATGAGATGGGAATGGATATAAGTATGACAAGAAAGCGTGATCAATGGAAAGAAAAGACATACTGCGCCGACCCCAGATAATGAGATAAAGACAGATGAACATCGATTTTAAAGGTTGGCAATGAATGAAAATTGCAGCTTTTACAACTCATACAAACTTGTAAGTATACCACGCTTTGTTGATTACTTATTGATTTATGTGAACGTTGTGTTTAAGGAAATAGGATAAAGATTTAACATGACTAAATAAGAATCATCTTTACTTCTACTTATATCTACATATGTATAATCATATCCTAACGTTCCCTTTTAATCTCATATAGTTAACATTTATTCTTATTGAAGAAGCATTGGCAAGGGTTGTTTATACAATTATTTGAGTTTCTGTTACTTATGATGTAATCATATTCTTAAAATATATATTTTGTCGAGCCTACAGATCGTGACTGTGATAGGATTCATTATAGGTGCAAATGTCAAGTTGAAAAATTATATAAATCGATGTTATCTTTATTTACATATTTTGCAGAACAACCACTACTGAGAAAATAGTGCTCATTATGTAAATGTAACATGTTTATTCCTATATGTCAATTATCTTGAAAAATAACCGCATACAGTGCTTAAACACGCTTAAAAACCACGAAAGGGACCGCTATGTTATGTACAAAATAGCTTTATTTTGGGATAATTGTTACATTAACATAGGTCGATCGACATTACGTGTATCATAGAAATTGATGTAACTGGAATAGAGCCATTGATCTTTCGCATTTATAGTCCAATTTTTAACCAGTGTCACCAACCAACAAGCGCCTCCGCCATGACTTCTGGAAACTGTTACGTTTAATTACAATTAGATTATATAATCAATGATTATATATTATTAAAACGATAAGATTAAAAAAGTGAGTGATACTTATTTGCCTAGTGATTATTAAAATTATATTTATTGTTTCAAGCTTGAATAAAAAATGTTAACGTTTAAATGTATGTCGTCATTGCAGAGTACTGTTGTATGAGTTGCTTAATTAATAAATTATTATTTAAATAATTATTTTTGACCATTAGAATTCTCTAATTCAATTATTTTATATTACCTCATAATTTTTAGTTTTCGTTACGTTACTCGGGAAAATAAATTGTATTTAAAATATACGTTATTGTAAAGTAGGAACGCAAAGTAGGTACTAAACTGTCGTCTGAATAAAAGAGAACGCATCGCGTTGACAGAAATTCAGTGTGAATGAAAACTTTGTGTGAACTCTGCACCATGTTTTGATTAAGTTTATCCTCTCTTCTGTGACGCTAGTTTTATTTAGTAAATAAATATGACAGCCTAATAATTTTAATTATAAATACCATACATAATACCAAACAATTTGGAAATTAACGAATTAATGATTGAATAATTATGGTAACATAAACTGGATAATGATCATTACAACTACTGTAATCTAAGGTTTTGTAATAAATTTTAGAACAAAGTATTCAAACCCTGCAAGGCTTTTTGGTATACTTGTGAGAAACACCATAGATAAACAGGTATGTTTTTGGCAATTTATACACAGTCTTCAAATAAGGCCGTGTCTTTCATTCGTTAAATATTAATTGTTTTTTTAATAATTTATTATAGCTGTTGATCATAATAGTTTCGGTAAAAAAAAATATTACTAAATTATCCAAATTAATGTACTGAAATACAAATAGTAAACTAAATAAAATATTGGATATATATTGATTTAGTTCGTAAAACTAGTATAGCCGATATGTTGTTGATACTTCATGATCACTGTATCATTTAATGAATTTCTGGCCAATCAAACACCACACAATTGTTAATACTAACACTAGAAATGCTCATAATTCACTGTCGGGATTAATGCCACTCAGACTTGAGTTGAGAACCTGTGAACAACCTGAAGCGTTTACTCTATTGTTGTATTTGACATATATTCGAATTGCTTATATTAGTGCATCACGCATAGTACCGGTCTAAACATAAATGGCTTTGTATTGAAATTAGTTACAGCTCTAGATTGATTCACCTACCGTATTCAGTATTGATTAGTTCGACTTTTCCTATTTATTAGAATAAAAAAATTCAGTCCTATTTAAAACATGAACGAATAATTCATTTTGTATTAAATACAGACAATATTCCTTTACAAAGGACCAGCTATTTCCTTAAATTCATTCACCACTCAGACTGTTTTATTCTGAAACTCCTTTCTAGTAGATATTAGGAAATTATTGACTATGAATTTTTTTAAAGGACAAAACGGAGTTTACCCGTTTAAACACCGGTTATTTAATATTGTATGCATCCACTTTATCGTTGTATCCTGGTATACCTTTGAGAACGCCCTCAAATGCAGTAAACAGTACCTCCATGTTTTTAAGGTGTAAATAATAAAAATAATGAATGAATGCACGGGTTTTTCTTGATAATCGATGATGTCTAAAGCGTAGAAAACCACTTTACTTCAGGGCGCTTTGTTAAATTTGTGACTTACCAGTATAAGCGTTCTTCAGGCCGATTAAAGGCCTTCGACATAGCTTAACGACTGCTAATCAACAATAATAACCAACGGCTTCAAATATTTTATCTAGTCTGTGTGGAAACTCAGAATTGTTAAGGATTATTGTAGTGTCCGAAGCCAACAAAAGAGCAAGTGGCGCCTGATAGTAATTGGACATCTACGAGCTACAGCTACGAGAAATGTTAATCCGTAAGGGAATAATTAGGCTTAGTCATGGATAAATACCCATATTGTAAATCCACAGCAAATATCAATCGCACCCGCATTGCTAAGCGCGTCAAACATTTAAGCTCGATAAACCTTGCCCTCAGTGCACAGCACTCCATTTGCAGTTACTGCTGCAACTTTATGGACCTCTCTTCCTTAAAATATCTGTTAAACTGGTTCCCTATACCACATCAAAACTTAACTCAAGGCCGCAAGATACTTGCAACTGTGACTTAGTGTTTCTCTCTTTTATAAGAACACTATGTAATGCTCTATGTAACTACACTTCGTCCTTTACCTTAATTTCCGATGAGTGAGAGAAGAAGGTACTATATATTTTTGGCTATATACTTCATTATACATTGTATTCCAGAGTTGCTAAATATTTTATCTTAGTTAGATAAAATTTTAACCGACTCCAAAAAATATGGTGAGGATCTAAGGCATTCTTTTAATATATCCTAATGAATTCTAATTCTTCTAATCTAATTCCGGAGGTAGACTGGAATTCCTCAGATGATGGGAATAACTGATATAGGTTTAAAAATAATTGTTGTTAGTAACATTTACGCTGCAAGATCTATAATCAATCTTATCAGGGTGTCACTATTTATTCTGGAGATGAAAAATGTGACCCGTCAATGGATTACATTAGAATAATCCAATTACATTTTGAGGATTTTGTTATTGGTACCAGCTACGGCAAAGCCTTTATTGAGTTGTTTGCGGATAGGAGACATCATCTTATAATGTCAGGCATGGAACTGGTTGGTGAAAGCAACAATACTTACTGACGATTAAGACTTAGGAGATAATATTGAAATTCATTGGTGACTCTTCTCGGGTTGCACATGTCCATAGGCGACAGTCACTGCTTAACATCTAATGGCACTGTTACGGGGTTATAAGATGCTAAATAATTTCTTAATCCTTTCGCGGTCATAAAATAATCGCAACTACAGCTAACTTTATTAATGCATTGGACTCTAGGAGAATTTTGCAGCGGTGCGGTCGATGGTTCTTTATGGGGCGTCCGTATAGGAAGAGGCCCTGACTGAAAGAATCATTGCCCTATTAAGGACATCTCAGATGCAACGTGTTCGCTTGCAGGAAGTTCTTCTTGTGATCTCGAATCCGAAGGCCACGCGTCCATATAGACATGGTGCTCGGAGATCTGAAACTAGGGAGTCGTTCCTCGTCAAGGAAACTAGAAGAACGGAAATTATACAATCAACAGTCAGTCACTGATACGTGGAAATAGTGACTAGCTCAACTCACGGCTGGTTGTCGAGGCAGTTGTCCAGTCCTATAGGACTGATTGGACAGTCGACATGGCTTGCTATCCATAACGCTCCCGAAGTGTTCTCGGGACATGGATGTTTCGGAATGTTTCTGTGTGGGATAGCCGGGAAAAAACCGAGTACTAGGATCACCATTGTAGCTGCGTTGAGGAATTGACGCAACACATTGTTGGAATGCTCAGTGTAGGTGAGTGAGCATCGAAGGCTTGTAGCAAACATGAAGAATGACTTCTCGACAATAAAAGGATTTATGGTCCTAAGTAAGAGGTTTTAGGACGTCGGTTTTTCCTTTTGCGAGGAAGTTACTATTTCTAGTTATACTGTAAATTAAAATCTCACGTCAAAAGCATTCGTATTAAGAAAGTTTATTACAAACTAGATGATTATTTTTAAGATAAGATTCTTGACCCTGAGTTTAATATAGCCATAAGTGCTTTCTGTAACTCTGAGTAGGAACAAACCGCCCTGAGATTATCTTGTCGCTTCTTCTTCCGGGACCACTCACGATAGAGATTTGCTGTGGCGATTGCGTAGTTCGACTTTTGAAAAGTGTTGTTAAAAACCAACTCCGAATAAATATTATTTCAATCATTTCATTTATTCATTCATATAATAGCCTATTTACGACCAATTTGCATACTTTGTTTAAATAGCATTTGTCATTTCTATAGAATGCCAGCTTTTCATACATTCTATAAATCAATCATGTGCTGGTCGTGAGAGCCATATACAATTAAACTTGTTAACTCGAGTTCAATTCGTTACAACACATTGTGTTCCATTCGGTGGACCCTGAAAGCGCTTAATAAATTTAATTGCATGTAACTCCGTGCGTAGTTCCAGCGTGTGCATTTTTTGACATTTTCATTTTACATGTTCGATATTCAAGCAGTCTATCTTATTTTGAACAAAAAAAACAATGTTTTCGAGTAATCTTTACGCGCAATTGAAGGAAAACTTAACAATTTCTTCCACTCACTTTTTAAAGTATACCTATTTTCAGTCATGTATGAAATTAGTTGAAATAAAAAATGAAGTTAAAGGTTAAAACAGTTTATGTCGATATAAACTGCTTAAAAATGCTGTAAAATGTATGTAAACGTCAGACAATGAAAAATAATCAAGTATTGAATTATTAATAACTACAATGTAACTACAAATACACTCATGAATATATTTTTACAGCCGTTGAATTGTTATTTATTTAATAAAATAATGATTCCAATGAATTAAGATATTTTCCAATAGTTGGCAATAGCGGAAACTACGTAATCAGACCATAGACTAGTAAACATAACTTCCTACCGAAAAAAAAATGAGTTACTCCGAAGTCGCACCTTAAAAAGTTTTAATTTAAAACAATTGAAATAACTGAAAATGTGAGAAAAATTTCATTTTCAATTTTTATGAATGCCGTATTATATTTTTAAGGCTCAAATATATTATGACCTATTTGCTAACCTATTTGCTCATTAGTAAATAGGTCATGATATATTTGAACAGTAAAATAAAATGTAAATTATGTTCGACTAATGAGACTAATGAGTCGCACGCTTAATAATAGACTGACCTAACTCAAAGAACCAGTTTTTTGGGAAATCACAGTAAACGTTTTGGGAACTGATTGTTAATATTTAAATGAAATTTAGACGAAATTTTGTGTTTTCTATAATATTTTTTTAGATTTAAAATTTCTATTCGTAACTTAAGTTTGTTTACCATGAAATATAGTGATACATCGGTTTAGTACAGATAGACTTTTTTTGTAACACGTCTGTATTTTATTAAATATCTATGTAAAAGTTGAACATTTTTATGTTTTAAGTCTATATTTTATTTGAAGCCTTTCACAGCATAATTTGGCACATCATAAATTGAAAATATTGCAAATTAGTACAATTTTAAATAAAATTAGAGTTAAATTAGCTGTAGTAGATAAAATGGAATATAAGAATTGCAACATTGAATCATATTTTTTTTTAAATTGGTGTTCAAATTATTATTAATCAAATCATTCGAAGCTTTCTTTTTGTTTTCATTAAGTTCTTATTTGCTTGTGTATGCTTTTACTGTTGCCAGTTCTGATGAGATTTTCGTATTTTTTCTCTCGTTCCTTACGCATATTTTTGTAAATTCACAATCTTTGTATGAGGTTTTCGCAAAATAATTCAAACGGTTCACTTTTTACACACTTTAAGATTTTTAAATCATTCACTTTTATGAAAATTGAATCTCCAATCTTCTTGAAGTGGTAGGTTGATGTATTTGACTATATGTAATATATAAAATTCTCGTGTCACAGTTTTAAATTTTATATGTATATTCAGTAGGTCTGTGAAAAGGTTGTTATCTATTTTTATATCCCTAAGTGATAAGGGTGGTCCACCCCAAATTTTTATATTTTTTTTATATTGTGGCTGACTGCTAGAAATTTTTAAGGTGAACAGCGAACCCCAGAGTTGACTGAAAGTTATTGTCGATGACGACGAATTAGAGCGATTGTGGAAGTTAAGTTAAGCAGCTGCTTTCGACGTTAGCATCAAATAGTACATTGTGTCACGAAGGATCAAAATAATGTATTTAGGGCGGGAGCGATTGTTTGAATAGTAGAAACCTAAGCGGAGCGAGGGATTCAAAGTATGTTGTTAAAGGTTAAATAATTTTTGTATCATGTGGCACACTCTGCTTTGCATCCCTATGAAAAAAATAAATAAAAGCTGCGTTTAGTTGTATTGAATATTTATATTTACATAACCGAATTACAATTTAAAACTGTTAGTAGTATTATGATAAAAAGTAAAAAAAAAATATCCTGTATTTTCACACATATTGTATGTCACTCATCAGTGTGAACTATCTGCAGAAGTTCATTACTTCTAGTGCCATCCTGTGGAAAAGGTAAACGAGTTGGTTTTCCTTCGCAGCATACTATACATGACGACTTTGTTATATCTGCCTTTCTGTCAAGTAACAGACCTTCCACGGCATCCTACATTCTATCTAAATAATTACTGTTGATGTGACCAAGCCTGCGATGCTAAATATCGCTCGAAGTCATGACTGTGGCTAGCAGCCCTTCATGCATTTTCAACTTGTATACGCCATTTAATAAGTAGGCGATTGTTTACATTTGTAACATTTAATGACTTTCGATTTTAACTTTGATAAGTTTGACGTATTATGTTTGATTCCAAGCGAACCGCCATGTTTAAATTTTTTAAAACTTCCAAACGCTCCGCTGAGGTCGCATGTTCCTCAAAGTCCAATAACTTAGTTTTAATGGCGTCTGCCGTTATTTTGATGCCACAATGCTCAATGGCCATAATCATTGGTGAATATTTTTCTGTTAATCCGGCCAAAAGCAATGATCCGACCCACTCGTCGTTAATGTTGAAGCCCGATCCAC
>PDGT01000130.1:424871-501475 GCA_003671415.1 Megathymus violae
CATCGATCGATATTAACAGAAACGAGTATTGTTCTTCGTGTGCACAAAGCAAATAAGCTTAAAATATGCTACTTATACACAGAATAATAAATATACACTGACTATACAACGTTGTTTTTAAACTGCAACTGGTAGGCTCATTGCAAAGACAGCGTTACCTTCAAACCACCCTTCAGAAATGAGACCTGAATGAAGTTACTTGTTATTAGCAATTTGCCCTCAATTTGCTGCGGAAATTCCTTTGATAGATGCGCCCAAAATATCCATATTAATTTTTTTTTGGCTATTCCGCGGAAACAAATCCGCGTCAACAGATAAAAAGTACCCTAGATGCATGTTATTTACACTTTTTATATAAGTTATTGCCATGTAGAGGCACTACATATGATTGTAAATAATTATGATAACAAAGAGGTTCTTAATAAAAAAAAACACTTGTCGAATTACATTATTGAAATGTGTGTGATATCTGTCAATATAACTTGTAAAACGTGGTGGGGTCATAAACATAATATACTAACGTAATAGACCAACGCTCATCTCATCATCGCGTCACCAAACCTAAATGTGCATGTGTGTGAAAACGACACCAGTGTAAGTGACTTTTTGTGATAATAGTAATTCACATCCATTCAGTGTCGACATGAATGTCGATTATTCTATCACAGGTTTTATGCTATAATTAATTAGTTTTCTTGATTATTTATTACATATTAAAATAAATAATTCGTTCCAGTAACTTTTCTTATTCTAATTTACTTTTCACACGATTGAAATAAAACAAAACTTCATTAAAAGGTACTAAAGAAAACAATAATAATAATTAATTTTTTGATGTAAATCAATATAACTTATTGGCCTCGGAAATGAACTAACCAATAAATTTTGTAGGTATAGATTCTTCATTAACAAGATGTCAGTGATTTCGTAGAACGAAATAGTTGTCCTTAAAATGTCTACAGTAAAATTTGTGAGGAACCCTACCTATCTGGTTCAACATTCGAATCCATTTTTCTTTTGGAACTGCATTTACGGGAAACCTTGAAGTAGTAAAATTTGTCAATAAATATGATATCACATTTACCGGATATTGTCATATCAAAATAATAACAGATATAAAATTCGCCAAATTTTATCAATCTTAAGGAGTTACTATTCAAAAGCCAAAGATGCATATTTATAAAAGTCTAATATACTTTCTGTCCAACGTGTTTTCAAGCTGTAAAGGAACTAAAAAGGCGAAATATGAATAAATATAGATAAAACAAAAAAAAAATTATACCTATTTCAAAATTATCCACTTATCGATAGATTTTGTGCAACCTCATAAAAAACTGTATCTTTTTCACGTACACAATATCTTTTTATTTTACACATAATTATGAAAAATAAGTTGTTATACATAAAATGTAGTATTTACTGCATGTTATTAATCTTAATATATATATATAATTTTAAGATCAACTTCTGTGAAAATAAGCATCGTGAAAGTAGTATTGAACTATCGGTACTTACCTGTGGATTGTCTTATTGTTTGGTTTATTGTTATAAGTAACTTTGCAGTCTAACAGAGAACACGACATCCTTGGGTTTACTGCTTTTTGTTCAATAAAATACAGTAACATTGAAAAGAAATTAATAAAATAACAAAAAGCTATTTTTTATAGGAGACTAATGGAGAGTAAATAGTTTGAAAACAGTCCTACGGCCAATTCTCTTGCATCTCTCTCTCGCAAGTAGGTTTTTCCGTAAAGCTCGAAATCTCACTCGCACACTGTGTTCCTCTATAACACTAGTATATTAACTTTATGGGTGGTATATGACCTTAAGCCTTTTCAAGGAGAGATATGAATCCCAGACTGCAAAATGTGATCTTTGGAGTGGGATCTTGTAATACAGATTGTAATACAGATTGATTTTCCAATGGAATTGGTCATTGGAACACGAGTTAAAAACGCGGAAACCGAAATCAAATTGTTTTTTGGACTTAGCTACCAGTTATTGTGTAATAGCTGAGTATATGCCAGAATTTATTTGTATTTGAATGATTGAAAACTGCTTCAAATCGTTTTGTAATAAAAAAATAAAAAACGTTATAGTAGCAAAATGAAGTATCGTCGAAAAACCTCGATACACAGAATAATATTGTAGCGGATGATGGTTACTGTACAACTTTAAAAGCCATTGTTTTAAAGAACATTATTTTGAAAAAAATAAAAAATTGTCTCTAAAATTCTGTTTCTATAATGTGACATGAAATTTAGGGACACATCATCAGACCCTAAGATGGTTAATGATGAGTGGTTTTGCAATTTTAATATTACCGCAACAAATATCCCTTGAGGATGAAATTTTGTATAATAAGGAATTGATACAGGTATTTTTTCAAACAGATCGTACAAATATTTTTATAACTTTGGATCAGCCTGTACGTCTTATTATTCAATCTTCCAATTTATCAGAAAATATAACAGAAAATACACGAGAAGTCCCATTTGCCCATTGCCCTCCACCTTTAGTCCACCACTGAAAGATATAGGCTACCAAAGCAACAACCACATGTGGGGGCTAGCGCTGCGAAAATTTCTCTATTGATTACTTTTCGCAAACGTAGGTAACAGCAAGATGATTCGTTCATCAGTGTTAGTTACTGGACCAAGTATGTGTTATTGTACTTTACTTTTCAATAACCTCATTTATTATTATCTACTAAGTGAGATAATTTACCGTAATATATTTAGATATCATAAACAATAATAATATGCATAGCAATGCAGACTTTCATTTAAAATTTGTAATTATATTACACTTGTATTTGTGCCGCAGTTTGCTCTCTAAAGAATGTAGCTTTTCTCGTCGCATAAAAGTTGGGCACGCTCTGGCGCGAATCGGTTTCTGACCATAAAACTCATCTTGTTATGCTTTTGTTTTGTGTGCAAGTAGAATAAATTGTTATCTTTCATGTAAAGTATGATATTCACTTTGGCGCTTTCGGAATGTCTATCAGCTGTCGAGCTGTGGCGTATTGAGCTCGTCACAATCGAAACAATAATCTGTCAGTTACGTTTGTTATGGTTCGATAGCCGGTGGTAAGCTGTCATGAAGATCATTCAATTTGTTAATTGCTTCTTTCTTTAAATCATTTATTAATATCTCGTTAAGATATTGCAATGCTGAATAGATACAGTGTTTCAGCGCCGGGATGAATAGACATTTCATTATATAATAATAACTTTTCAATATAATAATAATTTATTATCCTATGAATAGGTACGTAAATGTAACAATATCAAATATATAACAATCACCATAAAAATATTGAAAAACTTGGTTTGTCTTGATAACAACAACTATCTTATACGTACATCTAGCATTACTACATTTGTAGTTACCCATGTAATTCATTTACTTGGTTCAACCGACTAAAATCACAATGATAATGCTTTCTTCTTAGTCCTCGGTAAGAGTATTTGGAAACTCGTTAAAAATATTGTTATAATTTATTGAAACTTGGTGCCGGCGATTCAGTTTCCATAAATATTAGAAAGAACTTAAAAGGATTACTTAAATGAACTTTGCTATAGCTATATGTCACGCAAGTTTTCTTAAATCCTTCAAAGCTCGAGTGAAGCTCAGTGAGTGAATCAGAGAGTATGTCTTAGTTTGTATAACTTATATTTTCTCCTTACCGTATTTGACTATTATATAAAAGTATTAATAAAAAAAATGTTTGCAAATTCTTCCTTTATTATTTTATCCTGATTAATAAACGCTGAAACACACTTTATTTCATAGATACTCTTCGGTGTCATGCTTCTGAGGTACAATCGTCGTATATAATGGAATTAAGTATTGTATGTATTTCCCAAATCAGAAGAACTCCTGTATTCCGAAGTTAAAAATGAAGTTCATAAATTAAATTTGTTTACTAAAAAAGTGATACATCGGTCTAGTACTGATAGACTTTTTATAATAAGCCTGTATTTTGCTAAATATATACGTATAGGTATAGCATTTTTACGTTTACAGTCTAAATTTGATAAAAATTACAACATTTTCCATATCTTAAGTTTTTTACAGTATAATTTAACATTTCATAAAATTAAAAAAAAATAAAGCAAGATAGCACAATTTTATTTAAAATTAAAAACAACGTAGCTATAGTACACAGAGAACAAATTTCTATAAACTATAACAACTATATAGTTATATATTTCAGATTATAATAATGCTTACTACCTAATTAGCTTTATAGAGTCAACATAAAAAAGTGAATATAATAATTACAAAAAAATAAACATTAAAACTTTAGTTACCTTCTATGCTACCATTATTATCCCTTTTATTATCAATTAAGAGATGAATACCTAATTATCTCTTAATGTTTGATATTCAATCAGTTCAACCAACTAAACTAGAATACAAAACTTAACTATAAAACAAAACGCAATTCTAAATATTAATCAAAAATTCTTTACCTTTCTACAATTTATTTAACATAAGTTAATGCTCGATAACAATTCCACCTAATGTTAAGTAGTGATGAAGTTTTAAGATAATGAGCGGATTAACATATAAAAGCTTATTCACTCTTTTCTAGAATACTCCCACATCATTATGTAGTCGGAACACTGACGCGGGCATGCCATTTCAATCCCTTACAGTACGCATGACCAAAGACGTAAACTGCATCATCCGCACAAGCGGGATGTTCACGCCGTAAGGATGGATACCTGCCGTACGTCGAGTTATTCGACGAAGGAACAGCGATGGGGTAATTATTTCGTACAATTTCTATGCACACCTTCCAAAATTCTCCCTATAGAAGCTTAAAAGTTGGGACTAATAACCGTCAGAATTTTTGGGCTCGAGTACCTATTGAAGCGCGGTATAAATTATTACCTGCTTGTAAGGTATGTTTTAATTGCTTACGTAACGCAAATTATGCTAATTCGTGTAAGACAACCGGTTGTAAAATTAGTAAGCGTGAGCACCATACGTTGATTCACGTCAATGATATGGGGATGAACCAGTTGGCATAAAATATGAGTACATCTACACCTGTAGCTTGCGATAAAAATAGTAACATGAATCAATGTTTACAGTGTTCTACTGACAACTCTATGTCACACTCACCGGTAGCATTAGTACTCCGTGCGATAGGACGGATAAATGTAATGTTTTATTATCTACTGTGTTAGTAAAAGTGTACAACAAGGATAATCACGAGATTATAGCCCGTGCGGTACTGGATAGTGGTAGTTATTCTTACCTCATGACCGAAAAGTTACACAAGAAGAAATTAAACCTACCAGCTGATCGCACTGATATATCAATCGATGGTATCAAAAATATAATGTCACATATTAGTAAAATGTGACGCTTGTTTATAAAATCGTTAAGTGATGATTTCACTGCTAATATCTGTTGTTTTGTGTTACTGTCTATATCAGATAAGAGATCGGCATATGAAATAAATGTTAAAAATTTACAGATTCCATCCGATGTTTGTTTAGCTGATTCTTACATATTTTTATTCGCCCGCCGCCGTTGATTTAATTATCGGCGCTAATGTTTTTGGGACATCCTAGGTTCGCAAATATTAATTTAGGAGATGGATAACCGATACTTTATGAGGCTAGACATGGATGGATAGTTTCTGGTCCAGTTAGCGGCGACCGAATATCGACTGTACCGCATTACATTCATTGTAATTTAACTTAAATTGATTCTATATCTACTCATTGTTCTGATGATGTCATTCAATACCAATTAATGTGTTTTTGGCACCTTGAAGAAGTCAGCCCTCAGTCATCTCATTGTTTCCCTGAAGAGAAGTTGTGCGAAGAGTACTTTGTCAAGAATACAACTCGCTTCGCAGATGGACGGTTTTGCGTTAAGATTCCA
Organism: Megathymus violae; assembly: GCA_003671415.1. Taxonomy (NCBI): domain Eukaryota; kingdom Metazoa; phylum Arthropoda; class Insecta; order Lepidoptera; family Hesperiidae; genus Megathymus; species Megathymus violae. The sequence continues at coordinate 430,779 of PDGT01000130.1, forward strand.
TTGAAACAAACACCAGGCCTGTTAGGAGATTCTTATAAGCGAGCTAAGCATTTTTGCGCCCTTAGAGCGCAGACTCAAAGGTAAAGATTAATTTTAAAAACCGTATAAGGATTTCCTCAATCCTCCTGATCCACTCAAATTCTATCAGTTAAACACTGTAAATTACAGAACCACCAGTGCTCCGTACCTTGCTACTCGGTGCCCTAAATAGATAAGTTTAAATTGCAAGCATCCCAGCATCTCAGAAATTATTATTCATGACTTCTATGTGTGTGTGATGTCTATGTGTGTTATGTGCGAGTCCAGTAACACGGTCGGTCTCGGGTGGCATTCCGAATCGGATCAATTTTAATATGCCATCTCGCCTTCCATAGTCAATGGCAACATGAAACGCGACATTGTTTCGGTCATAGCTCAAATAGTTGAACCTTTGGGGCGCTTATCACCTTGTGTTATCTTAATGAAAATTATAGCTTTAACGGTTATCGTGAAGCCAAGAATTGCCACCATAGATAAGTCAAGCTTGGATCGAAATTGTCAACAGTTTACCGAATCTACGCAACCTATATATACCGCGACGTGTCATCCTCAAACTCACATATCCGTTTGGAGTTACACATATTTACAATTGCATCTGAGCGTGCATACGGTGCTTGTATTTATGTCCGTAGCATAGACTGTACTGGCCAGGTTTTAATTAAGCTGCTGCTTGCTAAATATATCGCTCCGATGAAGCTGACGGCCATCCCCCGACTCGAGTTTTGTGGTGCTTTGATCGGCGCTCGTTTATATGAGAAGGCGATCAATGACTTAAGAGCAAAGATCACACAAGTTACCTTTTGGACAGACTCCACGATAGTTTTAGGTTGGCTTAGAACATTACCTTCTAAGTTACAACCATTCGTGTGCAACCGTGAAAGCGAAATATATAAAAAAAAAACTACTAATTGTACTTGGAGACATGTTCCGACGGATGATAATCCTGCGGACTTCATTTCACGTGGTATTAGTGTGAGTTCTCTTCGGTTTCATAATTTATGTTGGAATTGACAAAAGTTTTTGACACATAATCTGGCCCACCACTTCAAGTACAATCGAAATATTACCTGAAATTCGACCTGAACTTTCATTACATACTAATACTTCTAATACTTCACGTGAACTCAACGTTTTCTAAATTTTCTAAACTTCAACGTACTGTTGGTTATTTATCACGTTTTATAAATAATTTAAGATAGGCGACTAAGGTTAAAACTAAATACTTAAATATTAGAATAAGATAATGCATTAAAACTAATCTTACGATTATTACAAATTTATTCAATTTCCGAATATAATTTATTTATAATAAAATAAAATTTGTCTAGTAAAAGCAGCCAATTAAATTTAATGTTTATTTGGATGATGACAACTTGATTCGCGTTGGAGATCGATTAGATAATTCTAATTTTACATATGAGAAAAAACACCCAATTATTTTACAGTCCACTCATCGTGTTACACAATTATTATTTGAATCCGAGTATAAACGGTTAATGCATGCCGGACCTCAACTCTTGTTGTCTACAATTCGTGAAACATACTGGCCTATCGGTGAGCGGAACTTAGCAAAAAAATGCTTTCGACAGTGTGTACGTTACGTTGTACTCGTTATAAAGGTAAAGTGTTTGCTCCATTAATGAGAAACTTACCACAGCAGCGGCAAATGTCAGGAGGTTACCCGTTTGAGAATGTCGGTGTCGACTACGCAGGCCGAGTCTTTTGCGCTAATCGCCCAGCTGGCGGTAGTAAGCTTTTCAGTCGTACATAGTCATTTTGTTATGTTTAACAACCAAGGCAGTCCACCCGGAGTTGGTGAGCGACTTAACAAGCAAAAATCACGTATTAGCATTACGCCGATTTATTTCACGCGGGGGAAATCATCTCATGTTTATTCGGATAATGGTACTTTGATCGTGGGCGCATATAATGACTTGTCAAAATTTTTAAAATCCAATTGTGACACTCTGGCTGAGCAATTCGCCTTAGAGAACGTTCAATTCCACTTTATACTTGCCTATAGTCCGCATATCGGTGGTCTCCGGAAGGCAGGTGCTAAATCCATCAAATATCATTTAAATAGAGTGCTGAGAAACTGTAATTTGACGTTCGTGGAGCTTGACATAACTTTAGTCCACATCGAGGCGATTCGAAACTCTCGACCACTAACTCCGCTGTCATCGGACCCAGACAAATTGACACCGCTTACGCCTGGTCACTTTCTAATTGGCCGACCTCTCACACTTCTATCTATGAAAACTTACCCTGAGGAATACTCTTCCAACAGATTGACTAGATTTCAACGCACAGAGCAGATACGCCAGCATTTTTTGACGCGTTGGAGTAAAGGATACGAAGCGGCGCTTCAACAGCGAATAAAGTGGCGATCCAGTTAGTACTCCCTAAAACCGAATAATCTGGCTCTGTTGAAAGAAAACGACATGCCACCTCTTAAGTGGAAACTGGCGTGCATCATCATCGTATATCTGGGTCTCTTAGATGGTGTAAGTCATGTGGCTGACATTCGAACAGCTAACGGTGTTATATGAATAGCTTTCAGCAAGATCGTCCCTCTGTTTTCAGAAGACCAGAAAAAGTAAATCTGTGATTGAAAGAGAAGCTGTTAATGCGCGGGGGCACGTTAGTGATTCAAACTATCGCGCGCAATTAACAAATTTAATCGTTGCCTACGCTGTTTTAACTTCGCTCTGTTCTGTAATATCTCCAGTACACGTATTGTCGAATTCAACGGTTTTAATTTCTAAAATTATACCTGCTCCGTCCACAGCATTAATGAAAAATATGTAAGATTTTTACAGTAAATAGATTTAATTACCAATCGATCACATTAAAATTAAAATACCACGTGTTCACTGTAATAGTGCTTGGCATCTAATAATACATATATGCAACTGTCTCATAAAAATCAATGTAAAAACTGAAAGCGACTTATAAAGCTGTAAGTTAGTCTAGACACGAGATATCGATAAAACTCCGAGATAGAAAGATAGACGGCGTTAAATCTAGTCTCTTTGTCTGCTTAACTAATTTCGGACCTAACCCGTAATCGGTCAGTTTTTTATTAAACGTGCGATGTATTCTTAGATAAATTTATCCAATATTTTTATTTTATAAAATCAAACCCCGTTATTTGCGTAGATTATGTCCCTAATAAGTTTTGCGGTAAGGAACAAGTTTTCAACATATTAGTACTATTTATTTTACATCTTTTCAAAATCTGCTCCTTGTTGCTCTGTACAACGTTCCGTTCATATAAAGTCACTTTGAAAACACTTATGTTTATCATGGTCCGAAAGTACAGAAATCGCTACTTTACAGGCAAGCACAGGTTTTTCGGTACTTAAAAAAAAACATTTCTTTTATTGTTTCTGTAGGGTTGAAAAGTTAAAGTTTAAACAACAGATTCTTCAATGAATACCTTTCAATCAATTTGTCTTAAGGGACGTATGCGACGAGGTACTATCGTGATGCAGCGTGATGTCTTCTTTTCCGCACAATACGAAAAGCTTTGTGCAATGGTGCTGCAGTTCTCAGTCAGGTGGTCTATAATTTACCACATGTCGATAAATGTACCAGAAGAAAAATATCCACCACTATTATTGATAACGTGGCGACGTCTTATAATGACTTTTGAAATACGTTTTAATTTCTGTTTTTTAAATCGTACACTCGTTTCTATTTGACCATGATGACACCAATCCACACGAGCCTGTTTTTCGCTTTGGGAGAGAAAACCAGACAACAAATCTTCCTCACTCCTAGGTATTGATGTAGGATGATATTAACGTTCCCTTAACTAATGCCTAGGAAACATTTCAAAAGTCCACACATTTCTGTAGTTACTGCGTTTTGCGAGGCACCGCTACTTTGGTTATATTGAAGGTTCATTTTAAACCTTTTTAATTCAACAATCCACCATAAATTGGTGCACGAGATGTAGCTGAGTTTCTGAGAGAGAAGGGTTTAAGTAAAAAAATTACTCCTTTTTTAAAATTGTGCAATTGCGTTTCTGATTTTTATAAAAAAAAATTATTACAGGTCCGTTCCATTTTGAATTTTTAACAACGTACGAACAAGTCGCTAGGACTTACGAACCACTCACATAAACGGAATATATAGGTGAAATTGCGAGGAAGTAGTGAATGTTGAATATTGAACCTGGTATTCAGATTGTGTAACATGAATGTGTGATTCGCCGTTCATGGGATCAGTTTTCATGAAGTTATGTATGGCTAGGGGCAACATTTGCATGATTAATTAACGGTGCAGGGAAGTGCGCCACCAATTTCACTATTTGGGAGCATTGAACCCGAGCGGGTTTTAATAGCTTTAAAATATTTCAGTATTTCCTTGTAATATAATCGCTATTTTTAATTTGTAATCCTCTGTACTTTGTATGATTGATATTTGATACAGTAATTCCTATTAAACCAATTCAATTCGAGCTTCATACAAAAAATAGTATAATATGGCACTTTGGCGTTGCCTAAATTTTTTACACGTTTTTTAATTTATTTTATACACTATAAATCTTAGTTACAATTCAGGTGACGACTTTAAAAGGAAAAGAGAGGCAAGTACAATTACGTGAAATATTAACATACCTACATTGTATCGTAAATCCATTTGTATATAAAAAATCTGTTTGTGTATGATGTGCGATCGTAATCATTTTCAAATTTATAACAAAGGTTTAGTTTAGTTAGCCTAACAATAATAATAATTTTTCTTCGTTATTTACGATAAAAGTACAAAACAATTAGGTGTGCGCTGAAATTTTCGCCACACAATAGGCGTGGAAAGTTGACCGAGTTGCACGGGCATAAATATAAAAAAGTATAAAAGGTTTGGGGTAAGAGCACAGAGAGTAAATTAAAATTATAAATAATATGTTTTAAATTAATTTATATGACCTCAGTTTCGTCCCCGTCTACAACTGGCTAACGCAGCGGACTTTAGCTTTACGTCTTCAATTATGCAATCAGTTTAAGTTTTATCAGAGAAAACATAAGTATGTACTTAGTTGCGGCTAATAATATAACAACCATAAAGTTTTTTAGTGGAACGACTATGGGGGTACACGCTCAACTCTAAACTTGACAAAATACTTCTGAGGCTACATAATCGTGTAAATTAATACTTTACATAATGATACATACAGATATCAGTCTTTTTAATTAATTTTTTAAATTAAACTAATATTATTTTGTTTTGCAGCTATTGCCGAATTTTAAATTGTTACTTTGCGTAATAGTTATTTTTTTTTTATTTTTTATGTTTTCGGTAAAGGTGCCCTCAAATTGTAAATGATCATTTAGTAAATGTAATAACTGTGGTATCTTTATAACAATTGTAAGTTACGCGAATCGTAGCATGTAAAAAATTGATCAAGTGTGAAATTGAATTTTTACACTACGAAATATTTTGTAACGGAAACTATGTGCACCAATTTTTAATTAAAGCAAATTAAATCAAAAAAAATATTATAAAAAAAATACTTACATGCTATAATCACGTCTACGTTATCACGTCATCAAAATCGTATTCCTATTTGGTAACTTTTAAATAGTTTTATCAAAGTCCACATTGTCACGAGTACTTAACTACACGATCGCGCACAACCGCGTCCTTTCGTGCACTGTCGCCCCGCTCTTCCCTCCGAGAAATCTCGAACGAGTGTTTTAGATGAGCACAATGCCACGGAGCTGTCGGCGTGGCTTTTACCAAACATCTTTACTGTACTGCACTACTATTGTGTCGATAGTTGCGCACGAATTTATAATAGGAAGCATTATCAACGCCGCTATCTATACGGAGTTGTATTGATTTGTAAAATACTTCAGTGCACAGTAAAAGACTGGTGATGATGCAATTTACTTCTGAATCAGGATCAAGAGAAGTATTAAGTCGATACATATTGCAGTTTTTGTAAATCGTAATCAATGAAGTTAACCTTTTAAACTTTGTAATTAAGGTAACAATTACCCCACATTGTTATATGACATACGTAAATATACTCTGATATCTTAGTCAGATATTCGGACGCTAGGATCCTTATATAGGTTCCTATAGCTCAGGACCAGAACACGAGCTAGGATATCCCCTGCCTGTCGTGCCGGGCGGTAACAGTGGTAGTTCGAACCGTCCGGTTAGTGACCACGGGAAGGCGACGGTATGTATGGTTGCGTACCGTTTATAAGATCGGATGGTGCGGGACGGGACATGTTGTCCCTCCCAGGCAGAACCCGACAGGGGCAACTCGCTCAGAGGACTCCGGCTGCAGTCATATGCAGATGCTGGAGTCCTCTACTTTGCGCTGAGGAAGGTCACCGGGTGGAGGGGGGAGGGTTAGTGCGGTTAAAATCCCACATAACCCGGCGTCGTTCCCACAGCAGTGGGTACCTTTTTCAAGGTTTCCCCCTCAAAAATAAAAAAAAGGTTCCTTATATAGGCCGTATTCCTCAGAGACATTCATCAATATATAAACTCAAACCTTACGATTGTGGATAAACGTTAATCACATTTCTTTAGCTGCATTTATGGAAGCTGTTTTACTGTCATCAATTGCCTACAATATTCTTGTCGATTTCGAATAATCCATATTTGGGACGATAATGTCAGAATGTTGTATAACAACTTTCAATTGTTTACACTGCATCTTGTTCGAATTTCCTGACAACACCTGCCACAATAACGACTGACCAAACGTTCAAATATCCGCGATCAAACAAGGCTATGCCATTCATTTGCTCAGTAGTCAAAGATCACGAGCGATGCAAAGCGGTACTGGAAACCAAACGGAATACATATGTTAAGTGATTGTCAAAGGAATTAAGACTCATTAAGCCTAGATTCAATTGACAAAAAATAGTGAAATAATACGTATTTATTAGTTATTTATTTATTTAGTTTCTAGCCCCAAACAGATATTCATGTAAATTTTTGTTTCCTATGCTATCAAAAATTACAACAATGATTACAAGGTATATTTTTAATTGAATACTTATAATACAAATAAATTGCTACTATCATAAGTCACCCGTATTTTTATCTTCGTTGACCGACAAGTTTTAATTATTTCTTATGTTGTAATATGTTTCAATTCAAATAAAACATTAGATTCAAAAACGAATTATCTTAATACATTCTGCTGCTACCGGGGATGAAGTGAGTTAGTCAACGTCACAGGTATATTTTGGAATTAGTTTCCAAAGTTAGTTAATGACGTTAAAATCAATGGTGATTTTATCGTCATTTCACTGTTTCATATTTGAGGTTGCGTGATTTATCCGTACCGTTCTCATTACCAAGGACGTTACGGATAGTATTAATTATATTAACTGGATTTACAATTATTTTATTAATGTTTTAATAATTTTTTTTGCGTGTTCAGGGAAAGATGGGGACTCGTAGATTTGTTTTTACCATATAACGTCCTTCTGCTTTTAAAGAACCTTTTGTTTTTGTAATATATGTATCTAAAAGTGCAATACGGCTACGTACTCACTAGTCATCTAACGATGTGATCAATTTACCATACACCATTTCTTTGAGGCAGCCCCAATAAGAAAAATTGGGCCAGGGCCAATTTTGTAGCCTCCGTGTCCCGGACCTCAATCGAAAAGATTTTTTTTATTGGGACTGCCTCAAAGAAATGATGTATTGTAAACCCATCACATCGACACCCTGTATAATTAACCACTTCATATGTGCTCAATTTTTTGTTATTCATATTATTTACGATGTGGAAAGATACGCCGTTTCATCACGTATGTTAAATGTTTTGCGTGAAATTAAACTATAACGTTTTACATACCTATTACAATGATTTTTGCAGCTTATGAAACAAGGGAGGCAAGAAATATTTAGGCTGACAAACTAAGAAAAAAACTTAGATGTCTGTTTGACATCTGCAATTGCCAATTACTATGACTTTCGTCAAGTGTTGTTAGCTAGTCAATAGGACTTTCATTGTCATCGGTGATTTATATACGATTTCGAGATCAGTTCGTAATAAATGTTTTGGTTCTATTAATAAATATCGTGCGGATGTGAACTGAAATTCACTTACGTTAATTCAACACTATAAAGCGTCAAGGTTACGCTGTGAGGCTTGAAATATTTCGTTTTTGTGTGGAGTAGAGAAGTTAGTTGGAATAACATCGTTAAATTTTAATCACGGCGCATGAATTTTAAAACACAACGGTTTTTCTGCAACTTGCCCTAAACATGTGTTAATTGAAAAACTTTACACACCTTTCGAACATTGTAGAGAGCTGTGAAGTTTGACATCACTTACAGTATGTTTGCTGTAATAGTAGTATTTAGATAATTTCCGATTTTTATGTATGCTTATCCATTTTTGCAAAATATCTAGTCTAGAGTCATTTCCACAATATTGGTTTTATAAGGAAGAGTATACTAGTTAAGTGGTCCAACAGATATATGGTGGGATAAGAGGATGAAGTTGTAATGGAACTTGGGTTTGATGTATTTCCCAGCAGGACTTCGTCGATTTCCTTTTATCAAAAATGAACTGCTTGGCTTTAGTACAAGCTATACATATATTACTTTTATTTTATACAGTTATTATTTATAACTAACTTTATTAATAGTATAAATGATACAGAGCACCTCTCTTCGCCTATTGTCCCTGGAGTATTCAGTACGTTACACAAATTTTAACGCATTTAACTACTAATTTTTATTATATAATCGTCCAAGTTTAAGTTAAGCGAGTCGAATTCTCACCATACATACATACACCATATAAATTAATCAGCATGAATAAAAAATGATAAGTTTAATGACAAAGAAATTATTTTTCTGTTCTGTATTTTTATTTTTTATTTTATTTTATTTTATTTTTATTTATTCACAAAATTCACAGCTTTTAACGATGAATTTACCCACAAAACTTATAACATAGGTCTTGAAGCCAATTACGGATTTACAATATACTTATTATGCTAAAAACGTCACAAAGTATTCACCACAGTACTTAAAAATAGATGTATGAGATATAAAAATATATTTAAAAGTAACAAAGCGCTCGAAATTTGTTTAAATGCGGAAGTGTGTGTGTCTGTGTGTGTGTATGCGAGAGTGAGTGAATGTGGGTGTGTGTGTGTGAACGTGATACAAAGTTTAATTATATAACGATATTTTAAAATAAATAAGTAAATATAAACATGACGATTTCGTACCTGCTATAATAACTTTCTTGCCTTTATATTATTATTACTATTTACTATTTAAATTTTTATATTAGTTTATAATTTGACATATTCTTACAAAGAACCTTGGCAACTTCACGTTTGAATGGAGTTTTGCTAGAGTGAAATATATAAATTGTATTAAATGTTTTATTATAAATTCTGTGAAGCCTATTGACAATCGAATTTTGAGCATAGTTAGTTCTTTTATGGGCGGTAGCAACAAGTGCCGTATGTCTAGTGCGTGTATTTGGAACACAAAAACTTAAAATTTGTAACGCTAATTCACAACAGTCTATGTAGTTATTACATATGCCATGTAGGAAGGACATATCAATTAAGGTTCGTCTACTTTGAAGAGGCATGCAATTATAGTGGAGGCTAGACTCGCTGGCATCTGAAAAGCGGCGGGAAAATCGAAATTGTAGGTGCTTTAAAAATTTTAACTGAATATTCTCCAGCTTCTGAATATACATACGTCACATATTGAGGTTTCCATATTATGCTACAATACTCGAGAATACTTCTGACATATGCAAAGTATAGTACTCGTATGATTTCTATTTTGTATATTTTGGTGCTCTTCGTTAGATTTAGATAGTTTTTCAAGTTCTTTTATTAGGATTGTTCATAATATGTACCTCAGAAGCATTAATTTCTACAGTAAAATTATGTTCCACTTCTCATCATCACACATATAATGCTTATGTATACTTCCTTTCAATGTCTTTTCAGTTTGATTTATAAGAAGTAAGTTTTTCTTTTCTTTTGTTTGTTTTGTTCAGGTTTTATTCTTTTATCCAGATCTATAGTAGAATATTCAGGTGAAGTATAAATTGATGTTGTTTGAATTGCTAACAATGACATTATATTTATTGAGTTATCATCTCATTTAAATTGGATCTTTTATGATAGAAATATTTTACGTTATTACGTCTTGTTAATGTATTTGACCAGTCTGACAAAAAATCTTCATCAACTAAATCTTCATCACTGCCAACGCATTTTTTGGTAGATCTGTCAATAAAACCCTACTGACTATGGACTAATCTTACTGACAGCTGACCCTCTAAGGTTATCTATGCAGGTCAGCTGGTATGTCACTTATTAATGTTCCTATAATATATTAATATCTAGTAATTAATATAGTGGTAAAACTCTACTTCATTAATAGATTGAGTAATACAGTTGCGATAAGTATCTGATTCCCGGATTATATTTTTGACTGTAATTATAAATGATAAATACTCAAGTAATAACGTCTACCTTACTTGTACATTGTGTACCACCAACATACATATGTCGAATAATACGAGTTCTTAATGAATTTATGAGAATTTGCGAGAACTCAATCAAAAATTTATTTATTATTATTTAATAAAAACATTAATTGTGTGGTATATGTATATCTCTTTTACAAACAAAAACATATATTAATAATATTCGTGCGGCGTATTTAAGATAATAATATTGTAGGCGTGTTCGAATTGAAAGGCATAATAGATTGGTATATGTTATAAGTATTTAATACCTCTAAGTTGCGGGTGGTATAAATGTACACAAATAAACATGCAATACTTATGTTTATTTTATTACGTTCCTACGTTCAAACAGCCGAACGCTCTTTCTGTGACGTGTATAACGCTCGATTATATTGAAAACCTTCGTATGCTGTCCTGACATATATGGCCTCAAAACAGCCGAGGCTGTAATAGTTTGGCTGTTTGATAATTTTGCATGCGTCATTCATGTTTCTCGACGGTTTTGTTGTACCGGCTATCCTCTGTAAAAGATCGAAGGTAAAATGTGAGCGTAAAAGTATGAATTTTTAGGGTTATGAGTTAACGATTCTGGGGATTTACCGTGGTTTAAAGTAGCGGCCCCTCCGACTTCGTCCGGGTTGATCAATTAATTATATATATATACGATTATTCACATTTTTTGGTTTTTTATCATCTGCACTATTACGTGTTCTCGCTACATACAAAATTTTATTACGATTGGACAAGCTTTCTTTGAGTTATAACGGGACACATAGTTATACAGTTATAAAGACAAGCAAAAATTTAGAAAATGGTCAAATTAATCATAAAACCGCACCCGGAAACTCCCGCTCGACGACTAGACCGGCTGGGTCCATTCAAACTGACCTACAAGATCGAACTGATACTGGTCCGATGGTTCGCTTCCTGTCATTTTTACACATACAAATATTGACAGGAATATTAGAAAATTCCATATAATTTTTAATTTCAATATCATTTATGGAATTTCTATTGATAATATTAATTTTATTTATCTTTTAACATTCACCAAGTTCGTGTAGAAATATCGATATATTTTCGATAAAATTCTTGTGGGACCAACATCAAACGTGTTGCGATGTCGGAATTTTAACCTGCCGTCTATCGTTCCTGAATTCTTTTCTATTTCATACATGCCATTCGGCTCGTTTGCAGTGACGGTGGAATTTTCATTTTTGTTTAATCTGCCAGCGTGACATCACAATCGTGTCAATCTTGCGAAACTATATAGTAATGGTGACTAAATAGTCTACTGTAATGAATTTCTTTCTTCTTCTCTCTTCCTCTACCATAATTACTCTATATTAATCGTTATATGAAAAAAAATCGTTTGATTAAGCAACACAAACAATTGTAAATAAATATACTGCTATGTTATGTTACATATGGCAAGGTAGTGACCCACCAAGACCAGCAGGGGGGCGCTACCTATATTTTGTCGAAGTGCATCGCCTTATTTTCCAACTATCATAACTTCTTTCTGGACAGTGGTAGTATTCAAATTCTAAGGAAACATTTAGTTATCACAGTAATAAAATATACAACACAAGTTTTTTTGTCCAGCTTTGAATTTTAATAGTAAATAACGTTGATTTCATCACTGAGTAACAGACTCACCTATCAATACTTCTAGAGCAGTTTTCGGAATCCTAAAAAGCTGAAATTTTGCATACAGGCTAGAATTTTGCATACAAATAATAAAGAAATTTAAAAATCTGTAACTTTCACGCTCCAAACTTAAATAAGGGGATGCAGGTCTGTATATAAAATAAAACCTCTGGGATACTTCCTGAAGTCCTAGAAAGCTAAAATTTAGTATGTGGGCTAGGATTATCATACAAATCATAAAAAATAAGAATTCTATAACTGTAGTAGATATACTATAAAAATAATGAAATCCCATCAAAAACATTTCAAGATTCACAACCTTATAACTCTTTCATTGATGAAAAGTTATCCGGATCCCATTAAGAGTCAAATAGCTAACACTACTAGGCCTGACGCTACAAGCTGTAACTCTAGAAACCCTATATCTGGATCAAAAAGTATGGCTTGGCCATTTTACTGCCGTTGCACAGACATGCCCGTTATTTATTACATTACAATTAAGTCTTATGTATGATACAATAGTTCTATTAAATGGCCAAGGCATCCTTTTTGACCAAGATGTAGACGTTTAAGAGTTTCACTGTCTCATATATTGCTAATTTGTCCAAGATTGTATACCAAGTTTTTCACTACATTTAAAGTCGGCATTAGCAGACTTCGTCCAACACACTGCTGGACAAATCTTTGTTCAGGGGTTCTCGCATATTCAGCGCGATTTACGCCAAAGGTCCCTAGGATTATTTTAGAGATCTCTTTAAAGGAATCAATATATTAACTTTTTTATACGATACATTTTAGATATTATTATGTATGTTAAAAATACTAAGAATAAGGCTAAATTGATTGTACCAAATTTCAGACTTAGCGAAACTGGTGGCTCTATCATGGGTAATTAGATGTATAAATATTTATAATTACTCTGTTAGAATTGACGAAAATGCCATACTGTAAATTAAAAACTCGCGTCAAAAGCATTCTTATGAAGAAAAGTTATTACAAATTAAATGATTACTTAAAAGATAAGACATGCGTTTAATATATTGTAATAAGTAATAGAAAGCGTTCACGCTTTCTGTAACTGTGACTGGGAAAAAAAATCATTCGCGGTAATTAAGGGAAAAATGTTTGTATAAACTAATTTCGTATAAATATTATTTATTCATTAATTTCAGCATAATATTGCTGTAGAACTCGGTGTTTGAATTTTTTTATTCATAACCGATTTTTATATTGACTATTTTATATAAGATAATGATTATTTTACATACGACGATAATAAATTTTGCGAAGGGTCCTTTGTATGTCCTCTCAAATATGTTTCCCTTTCAAATTTTTTACTATCGCTCTACAGCGCAAATCGAAAATGTTTGCTCGTTTTCCACAAGTAATTTTTGGAACAATTTGCACTAACTACACCCATATTAATATCACTCAATTCTTCGGTAGGGCAAAGAGTAAAATTATAAATACTCAAGTTTAAAAAAAAAGAAAACATCGCTTCACTTCGTGCCACATAATTTTGTATATTTTTGTTATGACTGGTTTCCAATTATTACCGAACACGTAGTGTGGCGTGAAGTATCAATGACTAGCGCCCATTTTTGGATTTTTATTTTGTTGATTTTAGTGCAAGTTAAATATTATTTTTTATTTAACACGTTATAGTACGTTAGGTGATGGAAAACGGCATACAAGGCGATGTTTTTAGTATATGGTTTCTGATTAACATGCACATATGCAATATCGGTGACATTTAAAAAGTAAGACTAAGCAAGTCTCCAAAAAGCTTGACCTTTTGAACAGGGCAAAGAAGTATTATAACGTCAGGCATTTGCTTACACTTTACAAAACACTAATCAGGCTTCATAAGTAAAACTAAATTCACCTCTGAGGGTGCGACCAGTTATCAACTAAATCCATTTAATTCAATACAAAACCGCGCATTACGAATCGTCAACGACCCAGGAGCCAGCGACAGATTAGAATGTTAAGTCTTCGGAGAGATATTGGTTGCCGCTGTGTTGCTACACCACTCGCTGAAGATTAAAGAAGATGCATTCTCTGGATTTGTGGCGATCGTCAACAGTCTGTATCAAGATTGTTTCTGCCGCGTATATGCACATTAAGGTGTGAGTTTCCTGAGGTTTTCTATAAGGGCTATGACCTGAGGTTCTTTAAAAAACGCCTAAGAAGAGCTCTCTTTCATTGGCGACTCTTCTGTGGTTGCACATGTCTGTAGACGACAGTGACTACATGACATCAAGTGGCTTGTCTGCTTTATTTTCAGTCTTTATAGCTATAAAAAAATTTGAAATAAAATAGTATTAGGTTATTATTATTGCACAATGTTATATAAATTTAAATGTATTTTTACAAACGTTAAGGGGAGTTTGACATTTAATCGAATTACTCCTATTTACAAGTATTCCTTACATTACTCGTGTTGTTTCATGATAAAGGACATAGAATCGAGCTCTGAGGTAGACCCATTACAATTGATGATCCCGATGATATGGCATCTTTTTATATTAACACACGCAATCAAATTGAATGTAGTATACTTGACGCCGTAATGACAGATAAAAAAACACACCAATAGTATTCTGTGACGCCGCCCATGCCTCAAAAATATGTTTTAGAAGCCTAGCACCTAGAAACATTACTGAACGTTAATAAAAAAATGTTATGAAATTATTATGATCTGACTTATCACTGGATTTAAAAACAGGAATGATTTTCATAAAACTACAAATTGATATGTTTATAAAAAGTTTACAGTTTAATGGAGGGTTGATTACATTATTTACTATTTATTTATAATCCTAATAAGTCACCTGTATATTTCGTGTTCAGTGACCGAAAAATTATAACTATTTCTTACGTTATAGTATGATCCAATTCTAATTAAACACTACATTAAGTAACGAATTTTCTTAATGGATTGTGCAGTTACAGGAGATGAAGTAAGTGAGTCGGTCAACATAACAGGTATATTTTAGAAGTAATTGTCAAAAGCTTTTGCTAGATATTTTCCTTTATTTCTGTTTGTACGGTCACCAGAAGGAGAACGGAACGTCAATGAATTGCTAGTATATATACATATACTCGGCGTATTTGTGCACATTGTATGCATTAATACGAGTGACAGATTGTATCCTACAGTAGACAACCTATTCAGACAGCGTAATGGGAAGGGACTGACTCAAGGTTCCGTTTCCAAAAGCCAGAACTGAATTCTTCGAACACTGTTACGACATCACATGGAACGCTACGAGATATTAGTGCTACATGCTACTGCTACGAGAACGAATAATATATATGTATTATATATATATATATAATTAATTAAATTATTGATTACTCTTTATATAGTTATATTTTATTTGTAACCAATAATAAAGGAAGTGTCTTAATTGTATGGTTGCTTCTGAATTTAATAGTTTCGAGTGTAAAGGATATAAACTGTAGGTACGTGGTAAATGGTACGCCGATATAAACGTACTATTTACATACTATTAGTATTAGTAGCATTTCAATTTACATTAATTAATGTGACGCTATGACAATCTTCCAGTGAATTAGGCGCTAATATCGCATATTCTGCAATATATCGACGTATACTCCGCTACACTGAGTCGATCCATGACAGGATAAAATATATTCAATATTCCTAAATTAGATGGACTTTCTTGTGTTGCATGCCCTCAATGCCATTTTATACACCACAAAAAATCCTATGCCTTATAAAAAAATATCTATAAATACAGATTATCTCTAGAAGTCATGAATGCCATGTTACATAAAATATTTTTATTTTTTTATGTTAATAGCCGACAAACGAGCAGACGAGCCCAGTGGTCACCGTCGCCCATGGACATCAGCAAAACTAAAGTATCACTGATGCGTTGTCGGCCAGGAAATGAGAATGATATGATAAACGAATACCGTCTCACCAATACTCTCTTTTATCCGCACACCTAGACACTTGAAGACTTCAACACTTATTAATACAATTGCTCACTCACCCACCACTGGCGCACAGTAGTGAATCAGGGGACAACCTCTCGGGCCCAATGCTCAACAATAACTGACTGTCGACACGTTAATACTTTTAACATCATTTCTGTTGACTCAAACGCCGTCTTCATTAAAATGTAATTTTAGTCAAATCAGATACCCTTTACATAGTTTACTTTAAAATTGTTAGGAAATATTAACAAATATTTACTTAATTTCGAAAATCATGACAAGAAGGTAAGAAAAAGGAACTGGCTCTCAAGCCTCCAGCCGGAACTCGACGAGTCGTTTGGCGGCTGACTCAAGCAGGAGGGTAGTAGCTAGCCAGGCAGGCTTCACGGAAAGATAATAATACCAGTAATAATATTAATGACTTCATAATAATACTGATAATATAATCTTTACGCGAAGCCCTACCACCAAGCAGGCTGACTTCTGTCGCCTCTTACGACACCCTGTTTTGCTAGCAAGACTGGCTTTTCTTAATGATGTACTCCACAAAAACACTATGAAATCACAAAATTTGTATAAAGAACACAGAAGGTTATAATATAATATGATGCTGTTAGCTCAAAGGCGGTTTGCGAATTAAATTTTTTAATTGGCGCTCTCAATATCAATCTCAAATCAATAGATTACAAGGATTGACCAATATCTTTGTTTGCGCCCACAAAATTACGACCATTGTTATAGTAAATTTCGGTAGGTTTTCCTCTGCGAGAGATAAATCGTTTTAAGCATAAAAAGAAGCCACCAGCGCTAAGATTAGATACAAGTTCTAAGTGCACAGCTCTAGTTGATAAGCAAATAAACATACATAAGTAACCTTTAATTATCTTACACCCGCGACCAACACGGTCTCAAATAGGAAAAAGGCCCGCAAAATCTACGCCTGAAATTTGGAAAGGTAAGTTTGGAGTCACTCTAGGCGTAGGTAAGTTACCCATTATTGGATTTATTGTATTAGCTTTCATTATTCTACATAACTTGCAATTATTCACTGTGCTTCTAGCTAGACGTCGGCCTGCAATAGGCCAATAAGTTTGTCGTACATTATTTAACAATAACAATGGGTATAAGCTTTAATGCATAAGCTTTTTATGTTCCTGTGAAAATAATAATTTGGTAAATGTGTGATTCGAAACTAATAAGTTGGGTGCTTTTTATTGTATATTTCAAGTGAATTTTGAATACGTCCCCCTATGCACAAAATACCATCGTCGTCAACGAATGGTCGCAACGAGAGTCATCGCGAGCGAGAAGGTAAGCATTTTTTATTTGTTAATAATTTAATTTCAAATTCAAAGCTTTTTACTTGATGCATCTTTATTAAATATTTAAGTGAATTTTTAAGTTCATCAACAGTTAAATGACCTGTATATTTTGAATTAGGATGTCTAGTGTTGTTTATGGATCTTAATAGGTAAATTAAACTTTTGTGTAGTGTAGAAAATTTATAAAATATTTCAAAATTTATAATTTTATTAGCATATATAGGTTTAGTATTTGTAGTAATACATTTTGTTACAAGTGTAGAAATTATTTTAGAGTTGTTAGTTTACCGTACCGTTAGTAAACGTACAATAAATGGGAAGAGTTAAGTATGACGAAATTACCAAATTCCACGAGTGCTGTTTGTAAACTGAATTTATTATAGAAATTAGATTAAATACATACATGCATCCCAGTGCAAGCAAAAGTTGCATTACACACAAACACTTACAAATATTAAATTGCTAACGATATATATTTCGAATGTATTAATAAAATATGAACGAATATGCAAATACTTCGTACATTCTGCCCACTCCAAAAAAAAACATGCAAAATGGTTATGGAAAACATGTGAGCAGCCCTAAATCTCAGTTACAAAATAAAATTTCAATAAACATCGAAATATCTTTAGTTGGTACGTTATGTATACGTTACTCAAAATTAGTAAAAACGTGAGCCGCACGTGAAACCCCCTGTTGGCGTGCGGGGCCGCGCCCGCCTGGAACACCACCGGAGTGGCTGCTGCCGCCGCAGCAACTCGCCACCCGCGCCTGACTTTACGCCAACGCCACGAGGTAGGAACAAGCCAATAGACCTAATATCGCTGTTATACTATACAACATCGAGTATTGGTGAATATCATGTACGCTGAGTGGGCCGTCAGACTGTGACTTTATATCCTCGATGCGTCTCTGTAGATCTCGCCAGGAGTCTTCGTGGTTCTCTGAGATGAAAGACTCAGGTAAGGTTGAGTTCACAATATCGTTTAAAACTGATGTACTAGGATCGACTGATACTCAACCTTGATCTGACTGAAGAAATTATTATGTCCGTTGAGTGAAAAGGTTTCTTTTTTAATCACACAACCTTGACCTATGTCAATCAGTCCATTACCGATCAAGGTGATCAGCTATACGCTATCGGGGCAAAACATGCGCAGCAAGCATTTGACACAGCAAGAAAATAACTACGAGCTTTTGTCCGTATTATGCAATTTGATCCATCGCTCCTCGCACCACGTTTGTTTTACACTGCACACGGTTTTATTACTTATGCATATATGTTGTGTTATGTGAACACTATAGACTTGTTAATCAAGGGAGCACAATATTTTTTCTGAAAATACGTGTAAGCAAGATTCCATTTCTTTATCTGTCAGTAAGAGAACTAAATCCCTTTGCAAATTAAATGCCAAATATGTAGTCAGGGTTTCCATTATGGTCAACCTCATATTGTTCTTTTGTAACTAATGGTATTCTTACTTCTATAATAAAAAACCTAGTCCCTACCTTAGCATTAATTTTAAGTAATTTTTACAATGTTTGGATATCGCTCTCATCTACAGGTAGAAATAAGTTACTAGGAATGTGACCTGATATCATGTTGATTTGTTCTTCAAGTTGCTTAGGTGGTAAAAGGTGTGGGTCCATATGACCTTGCCAATTTGTAAGCAAGAGTTGTAAATGATTTTCGTTCATTTCTATCGCTAAGTCTTTCTCGTACTGTTTTAAAAACCTACCATCGAGTACCCCAAATAAGCTATTTGCTAAATAAACAATTCCGTTTACCAAACCCCTTTTTAGCCTACGATTTTTGTTATGAATCATAAGAATATCGTTGTAGTGGTTTATTTCTGGTAACTCATGCTCTAATTGGAATCGGATACATTGGTCCTGTGGTGATAACGGTAAATCGCGTGTATTTTTGCAGATATTACTGATATATTTATTAACGCTCTTTAAGCCTATCCAATAGGTGTACATATTATAAAATACGACTAATTTCCATTTCATTTTCATTTCATCGCGAATTAACACTCGTGTCTTTTATTTTATGAAAGTAAGCGCTTTGATTGTTATTTAAATAAGAAATCTAAAATCCGTGTATAAAAGGTATAATAAAAAGAAATTGCAAAAAAAGTGTAAATGTAAAATTACAAAAACGATTTCGTGAGGCTGTGCGTACTTGACGCTGCGGATTTTGTTGTGATGCAGCGGTGACGTCACAAGGTCTGTTTTGGACATCAGGGAACGACGTCACCTTTTTTGTTTCTTTAGTCACCGGTAGAAAAACAAGCTTAATAATTGGCCTTTTTATAAAACCTTTTTTTGTCTTCACTGATACAACCCCAACTCGGCCATCTTTTCCGGGGTGAGCCTCCACAATCCTCCCCAGAGCCCACTTAGCAGGAGGAAGGTTTTTTTTTTGATAACGACAATTTCGTCTATTTGTAGATTTTTGGTTGTTTTTTGCCACTTCGAACGAGACTGTAACACCTGTAAGTGTTCAGCAGACCACCTCCTCCATAACTGTTTGTTCATGGATTGTATTATTTTCCATCTGGTGGTCAAACTAATATGTTAGGAGTCCATCTGTGGTCAAGAAAGTAAAGACCCTCCCACTAAGAAATTTCCGGGGGACAGATATTCATCCTTTGGGTTTTCTGGGCAACCAGCGTGAGAGAGACAAGCCTCTACCTGATGAAGGACGGTGATTAATTCCTCGTAGGTGAGTTTTTGCTCACCGACCACTCTTTTCAGATGGTACTTTATGCGCTTAACGGCTCCTTCCCACAAACCGCCGGCTTCTGGATTCCCTGGTGTTTTAAACACCCACTCAACGTTGTAGGTATTTATGCCACGATAGAAATCTTGATTTATGGTTTTTATGATCTGCTCGTAATCCTTTTAAGCAGCCTGTTAGCGCCCATAAAGTTGGTTCCGTTATCACTTTAAACTCGGTGAGGACATCCGCGCCGAGCACATAACCTTCTGAATACAGCTAAGAACCCTGGAATACTGAGATCAGAAACCAGATCCAAATGAATTGCCTTACTAGAAAGGCATAAGAAAACCGTTACGCAGCTCTTTGAGGTTTTAACCCCGCCACCTTAGTTTATTTTGATGTCAAAATGTCCCGTAAAGTCCACACCTGTATGCGTAAAGGGACATGACGGGGTAACCCTGGATTACGGAAGATCAACCATCACTTGTTGTGACCTCTGTTCACTATTTTCACTAAAGCGTCTGCATTTAACGCATTTCCGCAACTCCTTTTTAACGGTGCGCAGCCCATTAATGATTCAATATTTCTCCCTGATAAAGGAAAGTGTTCGTTGAGGACCACCATGAAGCGCCAATGTATGTACTTCAGATATTATCAGATCAGTTAGACGGCTGTGATTCGGTAGTATAACTGGGTGCTTCGCTGATGAGCTTAAAAGTGAGTTATTAAGCCTTCTCTGTACTCGCTTAAGTCCATTCTTTTCGTCTATATGGGGGCAAAGGCTTGATAATTTACTGTTTTGCCGAACATTTTTGTTATTAATTAAACGTTGATAATCCTCTTCAAATTCATATTTTTGCACAGATTCTATAATGACATCATAAGAACGTTGCATTTTTGAAGAAGTTAGGTAACTGAGTCGCGGTACGCTTTGTTTATTTCGCAACCACACTATGTAACGAGATAGTCAGCTCAGGTTGAGGACCGCGCGAGTCAGCGAACTACATTCGTTTATTAATTGCATTATAAATGTATTGTTCTCGGCTAAGGATACATTTACACTGAAGTCCGAGGGGTTGAGTTTGACTTGGACTTCAATATCGGGCTGAGGGTAGCATTCGCTTTGTATGTTTTTAGAATCATATTGTCGAAGCCACTCTGGGCCCTCCCACCACAAGGAATGCCCTTTTAGTTGTGCAGAGGTCATCCCTCTCGTTGCACAATCTGTTGAATTTTGCCTTGATTCTACCTGGCGCTTACATAAAAGTGGAATCATAAGGCGTGATAATAATAAAGCACTACAAAGTTCGAGTCTCGGTAGCGTCAATTTATTTTATATTGGCGCTAACTTTGTTTTTGCTGTGGGTAACACTGTTGTACACTCGCCCTTAGCATTTCTAGTGCTTACAAAAATTGCTCTACCGTACGCCTTTTCTGAGCTGTCACAGAAGGCATGTATGTTTAGTTTATCGCTGTCTTCAAAATATGATTATTACAAACATTTCAATATTTTGGAGATCTCGCTTTAGTTGTTTCCACTCCTCTACTATGTGAGGTGGCAATTCTTTATCCCAGGGCATACAATCCTCTGACCAGGTCTTTTAAAATAAAAGTTTAGCCCTGATGGTCAGCGGAGCGAGTCATCCCTCGGGGTCAAAAACAAACAACAACAACCATTGTAGCTTAGTGTGATGTATTTCATCATTAAAATCGTCAAAAATATTTTTGAAGAAAATGAGTCTGTTTTTGGATTCCATTGTAAGCGCAGCGTTTTCCTGGACTCCGCGCATCTGAAATCTAAGGAGGAGTCCACGTCCTCCGATGATAATTTTTTAAGAAGAGCAGGATCTTTACTGCTCCACTTAAGTATTTTCATGCCGCTACCCTTTAAAATATTGATTAGTAGTTGCTGAAATTCCCTAGCGTGTTCAAGACTGCTACTTTGTTCTAGAAGATCGTTCATATGAAACGAATTTTTCAAAGCGGCAGCGGCTAAGGGATATTTTGGCGCATTATCGTCTGCAAGTTGCCTTAATGTGCGCGTGGTGAGGTATGGGCGGCTTTTGTACCGTACGTGATAGAAGTAAGCTAATACTCTGCCAACGGGTCTCTTCGGGATTCCCTCCACACAATACGCTGTATATGTTGTGCTGACTCATTTACGAGGATCTGACGAAACATCTTTTCGATGTCCGCAGTAATCGCATATTTATGCTGGCGCCAAATTAAAATAAAGCTATGCAGATTCCTTTGCAAATTTGGCCCCCGCTCCATCAAATCATTCAGGCTGTTACCTGATGACTTTTTTGATGAAGCATTGAAAACCGTCCTCAACTTAGTTGTAGTTGAGTCAGCTTTTATAACTCCGTGGTGGGGAAGGTAACATGATGGTTCTTGTTGACTGTTATCAACAAGTTTCATTATGACCGAGGTTACTCGTTCATGAAATGTTTTTAACTTTGACAAAAGTTCTTATTGTTAGCCAATTTCTTTTCCAAAGTTATGAATTAAGCGATGGCCTTGTTCTTTGAATCGCCTACATTTTGTTCAAAATTTAGCTTCTAGATAAGCGCTACTTCGTACCTACCGCTCTTTAAACGTTTAGTAGTTTATTTATAAAGCTGTTTACAATATTTTTCATCTTCCGTGATGTCAGTGGCAGACTCGTTTCATTCCTCAAATTCCTAGTAACTAATTCGATATCTCAGATAAATTATTAATAACAACACTACAATTGAAAGTTCTCAGATTTCCTGATAATATCTAACCCAGCCTTGTTTGTTGGGTGATGGGCGCTTTGCTGGCGCCTTTAATTAGGCCGCTCATTAGGATATCGCAATAAACACTAACATCTTATAATAAATATATGGGTTTTGAGTTGTTGTTACCTGGGTCTGCCAGCTGGATATTCTGGAGATGCTCCCAGGTCTGTTTAGCAAAGGAGATGTTGGGTAAGTCATTTATTACATGATTTATGGCTAAGGCTTGTGTTTCAAAAATATAATCCTCGTATATGGATTGACAAAAGAGATTAACTATTCCTTTATTTTATTTTGCACCATAACCTATACCGGAAATAGATGCATAGTAACGAGATCTCGGTAAACCTAACCACTTTGCCGCGTTTTCCGAGGTAAGCGAGATTTAAGAGCCTTGAACGAGCAAAGCCCTCAGTGTAATGTATGAGCCGTCCGCGGCCTTTACTTTTACTAATAATGTAATAAGAAGGATCTGCTCATCTTCATTAGTAGCGTAGTTAACATTATGTTGTTTTGTAGGCGTATTTTGCCACTGCTGGGGTTGACAGATCACAGAGCGTTTCATGCTTGTATCATAAGCGGGTGTGGACACCTCGGGCGGTGCGGGAGCACAGGTGGACCTGTGCGCCGGGTTACTAACGGTATAGGTTGGAGAGGGGGGTGCGGAATGTGACGCAAATGAATCGTGCAAAATGGAATTATGTTTATCCTGAAAAATTTTGCACATTTTTGTGGAATTGCATGCATTGCCATCATGACGGAACAAACAATTAAACATAGATAAGCCGTAAACTTGCCCTCTAAGAACTTAATAAGTTCTTTAAGTGAAGGCAAGCCACGCGGTGACTTATGGGCCTCTTTGTAGTTAGAAACAGGATTCAATTTTTTACACATGAAATGAACTAATATCGAATCCCATGAAGAGATATTGACCCCTAAATTTTGAATGGCATGTATGCACTTCATACTAGTGTCATACAGACGTTTAATTTCAAAAGCTGTTTGCTTTTGAACGCTGGTTGATTTAAAAAGGTCTATATTTTTAGTAAATCGCAGTTGGGTATTGTTCCTAACCATCATATTCACCATCATATTGGAAATTGGAATCCTGATATATGTTATCGATTTTGAGATGTAATTTATTAACGGCATCCCACTTATCCGTCATGGTATCTCAATCCATACCATTTATTTGTCTGGATAGAGCTCTAAAATTGATTGTTTTGCGACAATAACTCAGCAGGCTCTGTCTGTGACACAGGTGCGGCGCGGCCGATACAGGAAGCGGGCTGGCCATCCCGGCGCGAACGGCTGCATCGCCTGGAGTGCTTCCTGTCATGACCCTTTCAGCGGTGTCTTGGCTACATACGACCGGTTTTTTGTCCTGGAGTGGACCCGACTGACGGAATGCTATCATAAAGCGAACCCTATTGTAGTATTCTTTCGCTTGGTCATATTGATCTTCCGTAAAATAAGAAGAATTATGCCTAAACGTCTCTAATTTGTTATCGTTCGTGTTAAATTCCGACTAAAGCTTATCGATGGTCTCAAGCCTGCCGTCCAAATACTGACGCAGTTTGTGGCCGCTAGGATCTTTCTTAAAATTACGCTCGACATGTTTGATGGCATCTAAAATTTCAACTTGGCGTCGGAGCAGTGTATCTATGGTAGCAAAAAGTAAGATGGAAATATTTTACTTGGAAAGCTTGGGTTACAATTGTTATTTGGGCCTTACAATTGGAACTCTGATGTCCTCGGGGAGCGTGCGTAGGGGTTGCACCAGGGCTATCGCTAGGTCACATTGCAAAATTAAAATCCAGGGATAACAAACACGGAAGGTCAGCACTAATGTTCTAAATTTCTCTGAACACCAAGTCACGTGTTACTAAAAGATGACTGTTTGCCATTTTTACCAAAAAATAATATTAGACTATAAATTAGACTACCTTAAAAACTGCAATAGACACACATTTTAAAAGTGATCAATCAACAATAATGAGGATTTTTGTTTTTATGTTAATAGCCAACAAACGAGCAGACGAGCCACCTGATGGTAAGTGGTCACCGTCGCCCATGGATATCAGCAAAACCAATGTTATCACTGATGTGTTGTCGCCTACAAAATGAGAAGGTAAGAAAGAAAGAACTGGCTCTCAAACCCCAGCCAGAACACGAGTCGTTTGGCGGCTGACTCAAGCAGGAGGGCGGTAGCTAGCCAAGCAGGTTTCACAGAAAGATAATAATACCAGTAATTATATTAATGACTTAAAAATAATACTGACAATATAATCTTTGCCCGAAGCTCTACATTAAGCATTAAGCAGGTTAACTTCTGTCACCTCTTACGACACCCTGTTTTGCCAGCATAGGATTGGGGGAGTATTCTAGGCCGCCCCAATACGGCCAATATGTCATATGGATTTGTCACTGTAGTGAAGTAGAAGTGCAGGCGTTCGCCTTATGGTTAAAATCATAGACAAAAAAATAAGAATCAGATATTTTTTACATTGTAGAATGATATGTGTGCATATAAACTATATTAATAAATGTTTATTGTAAAGTAGACATCATACTATCGGAAATTACGTTTTGCATAAGATTTGTAACTATGGTTGTATTATAACTGAAATAAAGTGTCATAATATATATATTTGACAAAAAAGCTGGCAATTTTAACTTGTACTTTAGCATGTAATTATCATGAATAGCATGCTATTTTGTAAATATTTAAATTAGGTTTTTAAAATTTTAAATATATTTGTATCATTCCAACAATTTACGAGAGCAAAACTAAAACTGATTTTGAAAAAGATTTTTATAAACGAATGTACAAATGATATTTTATTTTAATTTCAAAGCTATGTAAAAAATTTTTTTGTTGGGTAATAATATTTATTTGTAATTAAAATTAGAATTGTCAAATTATATGTCAGTGGTATGAAAAATATTATTATTTATGGTTGATTTTTTTGTACTTTTTCTTCATGCTATTTTGTAAAAATTAAAATTATGTTTTTAAAATTTTAAATATATTTTTATCATTTCAACAAAAAGTTTTAATCTTTTCCTAAATTAATTCATTTAACACACCCGTTTACTGCAATAGTCTCCGGTCCGAGTAGACGCGGAAACTTTATTTTTGTTACAAACCTCATTAAATATGCAAAAGAAATATGTGATACACATTTTAATCAAATGACCTGGTGGTATGATGAAATGCAGCCTTTGTATAATTTAAAAATAGTTAACTACCATCAAGGAATACCGGATCTTTTTTATGTTAGACGGAAAAGATTATAATTTTTGATGATTTAATGAGATAATCAGATGATCGCGTTGTTGATATTTATACAAAGGTAGTCCGGATCAATTCAAACGTATTACTTGCATACCAAAAAAGTTTTAGCATCTACTACAGCTAAATATTCTGTTACGCGAGCTGATTTGTTTTAAGCTATTAATTAGAACGGTTACATCGAAACCACTTAAACTAATTAATATGTCAATACAGTGATAATTGTGATTGCAATAAATATAATAAACAACATAGTATACATTTCAAAGCAAAAATGTTTAAATAATAAAACAAAAGTAAAAAAACAAAAACATTATTTAAAATCTAGCCATGTTTACAATTAAATTATAAGAATACAATAGAGAATTAGAGAATCTCAGAGAATCTTAAGCATTAACTCAAAATTTTCAACCACCGCTCGACAAATAGATCGACCTCAGGATTGGTTTCTATAAGCTTATTCAAAGCCGAGAGTGTTCGAGGTATGGGAGAGTTGGTGCGAGTGACAGTGCGACTGGGAGGCAAGGCAAATAGCGCGTGCTTGCGCCATTGGCGACAATCTCAATATTTTGCAAATTGTAACGATCTGCTCATACTCTCTCCTGGACTTAAGGAAGTTAAAATTAATACATTCCAAAAGGGATTCCGTGGTGTTATGTAAATGTTGTTTGTACAGTGTCCTGAGAAACTTTTCTGGACTTTTTCTAGTATTAGCTCGTAAGTTGATTCACGTGGGTTCCACACGCACGCGCCGGCCGGCCTCCAGCTTGCTTCGGGCCAGCGCTGTTTATAGAAGTCGAACGACATGATCGCTCCTAATGCCCTGTGTGTTTCTCAGGGCAAACCCTAACCGCTTCAAGCTTTCCACGGCAACGTTAGTAGCGTGATCAGTCTTTTATAATCATGGTCCTGGGCATGATAGTATTGTTAATTTTATAGTAAAAGAGAATCAAACGATAACTAAATTTAAAGTTTTAACAATTCCGTCAGGTGTTCAAGGGAAACCTTTGATAATATATTCTTGAGACAAGTACCGAAAATGTATATAGTTGGATTTGTTTAATCATGTTACATTCAACGGACCTCTCACAAATGCGGATTACATTCTATACCCATGCTACTAGATGGGAATGGATTTGGTCAGTACTTTGACCCATATGGTCGTTCACCTCGAGGACATCTTAGGACTCACTTGGAAAATAATTCTAAGATGTGGAATTATAATAGTAATCGAATCCAACATGATTTTACTACCGTTTGCGGGGAATATTGCATCATGTACGTATGTTATAAGTATCACGGTAAATCGATGTATGATTTTCTGAAAATGTTTGATGACAACACCATTTGTAATGATCTAAGGCTAAGTAATTTATTTGATTATTTTTTTTATATTGAATAATAAATACAAGAAACAATAATTCTGGTGGTTTTATAATAAAAACGTCTGTCATTAGCATTAGACAATGCGTCATAGTAGACTTGAGTACGAGGCGGACACGAGAAATACATAGATAAGCCCATTGTAGTTATTGAAGGGCGAGTAGTTACCGAGCACGGCCTATTGAGGTGATTGGACAACGAGGTAGGGCTAATACAATACTGAGGCTATCTTTGTATAAAATCGGATGAGCGAATAGCCAAAAGCATACAGTTTGATACCAAACTTTTTTTTTAGTATTCAGAAGCTCGTCAATTTAGCAATTCGCCTACATAATGATTCGTCCGGTTGTAACGCTCGAGTTAGAACCGGCGAATCATCGCTACTGAAAACATCACAACCTTGATAACGGCTAAGATGTTAAAATCTGCAAATATTGGACATTCAGAGTTAGACATTCTTCAACGGTTTAGGCTATACATAAACATACAAATTAGTATGTATTTTGAATACACAGATGTGTCATAACATTTGAAAATTTTTTTTATACAATTTCTCGTTCTGTTTTTTTGTAGGTATTTATTTTTTCTTCATTATAATTATATTAAAAAAACCTTAAAATATTCTTACTTACCAATGTTTGTCGAGTAGTTTTTTGAGAGATAACATGGCTCCGTCACGACGGCAACAAGATGCCAAATTGTAAACCGTCAAGTCACTAGTGTAAGGCCAACTATTTTATATGTAAAAATGATTTAAAAAAAATTTAACAGGCGTCTTTATAACAATAAAAAAATTAAAAGAATTTACGAACGCACCTAAAAAGAAATCATTAGCACGATTGTTTATTGTGGTGGCCACGACAAAGCAACGCGGTTGAACGTAGTTGGATCGATACACTCGCGATGTATATGTAGCTATGAGCCACAAACTAGGCGCGCTCACGAATGGACGACTTTTACGGAACTGGGTTCGTCGCTACGACGTCCGTCTCTGAAACAGCGCAGCTTACTTAACTGTGTCACACATTGAAATAAAAGCAGATATTAGTCAAATTAAATTACAGCCAACAACCATATTCATGGCAACTTTCTAAATTTCAGTTACAATGGTTAACCACTCGACTCTTATTTATCTTTTTATTCTTCTCTTTGTACATATGAAGTACTTATTATCTATGTATATGTAAACGTAAGTTTTGCAAAATGAATTAATAACGTTATTGTATATGGATTGAAATAATGTCATAAAGCATTATTGTCGTTAATTACTGTTCGAGCTAAATTCATAAACCGCGTGTTATATAAACGCGCACAAGGTTATGCATTTAGGTAAAATATTTAGTTGTTGTGGTTTATATGGGGAAAATTTATAGCATTATAATTTATAAATATTTGTTTGATGCACAAAAATTGTGAAATAAGATGTGACTGTGTGATTTATAAAGTGTTTATTTATTTATTATAATGAAAGTCAAATATGTCTCACTGAATTAGCAAACAAACATTCGTAATGATAATGTTTCCTCATTACATAACCCCAAATCCTATTTTTTGGTTTAGCTTTCGGAGTCCGACTGATCTCCAAGTTTACGACTTTAAGTACTTCGGCTCTTCGATGTTTATTTTCCTGCAAAAAAAGCTCATCGCGCCGAATAAGTTGTGCTGTGGTGGCATTTCGGTATTTTAGATAGCTTTATTGGTTCCTCAGTTTACCACATCAGTTAGTCCAGACCTTCAATTGTTAGAAATCTATAGAAATAGGAAATGCTCTTTACATGTAATAAGATTTACTATAACAGCATTTAGATATCTTGAAACACTCATACCTGAGCCTCCCTGCTCTAGGTGTACGGAGGAGGCTATAGAGAACAGTTCCTGTTAAAAATAACTGATCTCGGTACTGCCTCGTTTCATCCGGCCAACATTTGTGCATGTTTGAGTGCAGGTTTTTTTTACCAGAAATACATTCCGCCACTATCCTTTAGAATCTATTATCAAATGCTTATACGCGTTTCGGTTACAGCGTCGAAGAGCCACTAATAAGCAGATCCTCCTTTTCCGTCTTGGCTGGCCGCGTATCGGGGATAATTTAAGAGTTACGGACGTCCATGGGTCATAATGACCAATTACGTACTGTTAGGTGGTACGTTTGCCCGTTTGTCGGCTATTTACATGAAAAAAATTATATTCCTGTAAAAAATGGTCATAACACTGAATAAGTTTTGCTTTGCCGATATTTCGATATTCTTTATAATTTGGGTGATCCCTTAGGTTCCCATGAAGGTACTCTAGGTCTTCAATTATTACATTCTTCTTGTCAAATATGCAGATGGTAGCGGTATAAGTAAACAGCAAACTTGTTACCAACGGACAACTTTATTAACAAAGATGGTGGAAAACCCCGCACATGTGCTCATTGTGTACTCATAAAAAACAACTCTACCTTTATTATAAGGTTACTACTTAACTCACATGGTTCTTTTTTTAAAACAGAAAAAGTACTTAACAACTTTAATCCTCTGAGAAATCAAGTCGAAGTAGTGGTCATGCTGTATGGTTACGTAGAATTCATCATTAGAGTTTTGACTAATTTCTTCAACTGCTACTCTTGGAGTTTTACGTTGGTCACCCTGTGACTGTTGAGGTTTATTTGCATATTCGGCCCCGAATCTGGAGCTTGTATCACTCTGCCCTCCTACCTTGAGCTAAGCAATGTGCTACGAAGATTCGAGTTCAAAGTGGAATTAAGGTGACGAGTGGATGCTGTCACTTAGGGACTGTGAAGGCATAATATTATATGCTTATGTGATATTGTTGTAAATATATTAAAAATCAAATGTTTTACTCGTGTGAGAATCTGACCTGAGACCTCTATTTAACACCGGGACTATCGGTGTCGGTGATGCATGGGCAGAATGTTCTACCTAAATCGACGAACGTGAAAATTATTTTTGCTCCTCCTTCCCGCGTAATGTGAACCATGGGGCGAGTTTTGTAAAACGCCGGTTTGCTTTTATCTTTCAACAACATTATTACTTTATATTTGTTACACGTTTCCACTTTATCGGTGAATAATTTAATAGTTATTTATGCAACTGTTGTACAATAAGGGGTATTAAAACCCGAATGTGTGTTAATCACACGAGGCGAAGCCGAACGTGATAATAGTATCACATGAGTGTTTTAATACCTAACTATCAACAGTTGCATACAAGACTGCTAACATTAAAACAGCCAGCCTTAGTGACCTAATATCATCCATTACTGAGTATATACAAACAAAGTATTAATGAAAGAATTATTTATTGTAGTAGTAATTAACATTTTGTATAGTAACACATTTTTGTTACACTTGCTGATTTTTCTGTAAAGAAAACAATAAAAATATCGAACTAAAATGGCAGGGATTGGAATAACCTACTTTTATTACGGCGCATGGCGTTCTGATAGTGAAACGCACGTGAATGACAATGTTCTTTTTTTAAAATTCATATAGATACGACACATCGAGCAGTAAGAACGTGGCTGTCTGTTGAGTAAACCCTTTGCACAGAAAGGATCGAAAAATTAAAGGAGTGTTATTATAAAATTCAGTACATTATATCATCCATTTGGATGATATTATGTTTATTATGTCATTGGGTGTTTTAATGGTGGCAATAAGCTAACTGTTTCAGAATCTTTAATAGAGGATTTAAAGCATGGGAGTAGATAAAATAACATTACTGCATTCAATGCCGAAATCATTTGTAAGTTAAATTTTTATGTATGATCCCTGCCGGTATAGAAGCGGGGCGATTTGCCCCGTCGTGTATCTACTGTGTGGTTATACTCGTAATGTAATTAAATGCGTTCGCTTCACGTAATACGCAGGTAAATGAATCGTATTTTCACACACAATATTTCTACCATTATCGTAATGAGCTATTTACGTGTAATGTGGATAATGACACATCTGACAAATGAGTTTTATAGTATTCTTCAGAAATGACAATCACGGCAGAATTGTTATCGAAATCAAATTCAAATGGTGACCTAGCTGACCGAATATAATAAATTTTAACGGCATCGTCATTCGCGTCACCGGATACCACATCCATGTAATTCACCTTCGCACATATTTTACGCAGATGATCTTTACGTGACACTTTTTGTAAATATAGTTTCTGTATTTACATTGTGCGCTATGCCATTTGTGAAACCACACACAACTACACTTCACGTTCCTCATCGACCCTATAAATTATAGAAAATTATAGTATTATTATATCCTACCCACACATACCCATGGAAAGAAACACATGAATATGGTTACGGAAGAAATACCATAATTTTTTTATGATAACCATATCATATATATATATATATATATATGTATATCATTTCCGCATTTAAATGTTATTAAATAAACAATAATAATAAATACACTAATACACTAATATTCATAAAAATCGGTTAAAACGTTTTTGAGTTATAGAAGAACATATAGACAGACAGAAAAATTTAGAAAACGGTAGAATTTGGGTTAGTGAGTCATAAAAAAAATCATAAAATATGGCCATACTAGACTAATATGGATGTGTATTTAGATGCAGCTCGATGCTCGTTAAATAGTAAAATGAACACTTATTTTGGCCCCAATCTCAAGTGTGTGGTTAAACCTCTCGTCGTTAGCGTCGGATTGAGAAAATTTCATAGCATTTCTCCAAAATTCAGGGAGAAAAATAATTTAATTAAAAACTATTTAAATAATGTTAAAGAAAGGCTAAAAATAACATTATTACAATTGAGAAATAAAATTAAATGAAATAATATAATATTTTATTCGAAGTAGATTTTTACAAACACTTTTCGAACGTCAAACTACGCCATCGCTTCAACAAATCCCTACCGTGAGTGGTCTCGGAAGTAGAAGCGGCAAGAAACTCCCGAGGAATTTTTTTTCCTACTCACAGTTAAAGAACGCACTTAAACTGGCTTAATATTAAACTCATGTCCAAGCAGTCTTATCCTGAAAGTAATCATCAAGTTTGTAATAATCTTTCCGCATAAGAACGCCTTTCACGTGAGTTTTAAATTCAGAGGTTTTATACTGAGAATTGATTGTAATTTTGGTAGGTGCAATTTTCCTTATCCAAATTGGATATCTTGTTTTGTCATAAATATTTTTTTTATGACGCACTGACCCAAATTGTATTATTTTTTAAATTTTTGTCGAACTATTTGTATGACCTTCTATAACTCAAAAAATTTTGTTCGATCTTGGTGAAAGTTATTATAAAGGAAGATCACGTGATTGCGCAATTGATAAGTTAAATATGATATCGATAGTCTTTACCGGTAGGCTTTATAAAAAACGTATTTCCTCGGCAGCGACATTAATCTGTTTTTTTCCATGTGTGTGCCATAATAGCACTACAGTTTTCTTTAATTTATAGGTTATGTAAACCTGTCATTTAATTTATTTTCATAACTTTGAATGTTAATAGGTAATATAATATTGTTTTTTTAATTGGTTGTCATTTGTTTGTAACTATGTCCATCTATTTTTAACGTTGTCTAAATTCTGAATTTATTTTATCTTAATTAATTTATCCGGGTACTTTGAGGCATTTACAATTTTAATCATTTATTTTAAGTATATTTAATTTTAGTTAATTTATGAACATCATACGAAAGTTATACTCGTCATTATGGTAAGTTAGGATTGAATTCGTATTCATAAGCATTTATGTCGCTTGTCAAAATTCAACTTTCCATAATTACATCCTCATAATTGCTTGGCAGGAGCACGTTCCGTGAAACATCGAACACTTGGCTCATTTACTTAGAGAAATGCGGTAAAATCTAATCACAGTTCATCATAAACAATCAACCGCGACGAGAAAATCTTAATTCAATTATTTACCGTTTATCTTTTAGATGAATTTAAAATAATGTTCATCAATTACATTTATTTATAGCACTTCAAAATTATATATTCTTTATAAGAACCTCAAACTCACGAAATCCCGTTACCGCTTTATACTTTCCTGTGTATCTCCACATAAATAAAATTTAAATGCTTATCCATGGTTTCGAAATAACTGCGAATTATCATGAACATAAATTTATTTATACGCAAAAATTGTGTAAAGAAGGACATATATGTTCGTATTATAATGGAAAATGTTATTATGTGTCGTATACCCAGATTACAGGTAAGTACATAAAAACTAATATTATAAACCTAATCTACTTCTGTTATCTCCATATAAATAAAATTTGCTTGTCTATGATTTCGAAATAATTGCGAATTGTCATGAACATAGATTTATTTATACGCAAAGATAGTGGAAAGAAGGATGGATGGAAGGATATGCCCGTATTATACTTCGAAATTTTGTGGACCGTCTCCCCAGATTTTCTCCTCCACGTGCCACAAACACATTTGCGATTCTACATAGGCAATAGATTAAGTCTCGCACACCAATAAATCAATGCGCTCTTCACAATCAAATACACACTCTGTTACTTAAAGAATAGCGTCCATTGAACGTTCACTTTTCGTGTTACTCAACATAAAAATAGAATATTTATCGTTGGCTGTGTGTTGCCTTTATTTTACATATACGCTGGTGATTACCTTAATGGATATTTCAATTTATATTTGTTTTTATTTAGGAATTTGAGGATGATATGAAATAAAATGGACATTGTCTGTGCTAATACACGACGTGCACTTTGATTACATATTTTGTTGGAGCAATTGCGGTTTCAAAAAAATACAAAATACAATTGAAATAACTTATAATTAAATAAATATTTAATGTAAGTGTATATGTATTAACATTTTAAAAACATTAAATTATTAAAAAATAGCTTTTGTTTCACTTGTTTTCATTGATTTTTTCAAAATTTTAAAATATTAGTATCTATGAAATTCTTGAAATGTTCTACGTTATAATTTAGGAAAATAATAATAACTATAAGAAAAAGTAGATTATTTTGGAAGATTCTTATAACAAACTAGTGGCATGTCCTGACTTCGATCAGATTCAACAATGAATTATTATACGTATACACTTGATATATAGCCTATGTCCATCCGGAATAATGTAGCTTTCAAATGGTAAAAAATTTTTCAAATGGGTGCCGTGGTTCCGGAGATTACCTTCCGCAAATACACAAACTCACCAAATCTTATTAAAAAGCTCTCCTTATATTAGTGTAGCTAGTATTAAAACCTAAATAGAAATGTGACTACATTTTCTTTTTCCTCAGTTTGCGCATGCCTCGCCCTCCAACAGTTAGATAAGATTCAGTATTTGAGAGTCATTATTGACCGGGCTCAAGGTTACGTAAGCTCATTTACATATTTAGGATCTTGCGCCATGTAGCATCTCGTCACGTTTAAAAAATGGTCTACTTTGTATTAGGACAATCGTTAACAGATTACTGTATCACCTTATGAGATGGCTCAACTAAATCCCATCTTGTTGAGTTGAAGTTGAGAGGGCGCAATGAGGAATTCTTAGTCGAATCATGTTTACCTTTCCGCTATCCCACCACTGATCTGCATAAGCATTGGAAAATACTAACAGTCCAACAAACCTTTATCCTTCATACATATACTATACTCAGACAGCACTCAATACTAACATGTGATTCAAGCTTCATGAAAAATAAACGCAAGAAAAGTACCGTTTGTCCTCGTGACTATTTCACACAACCCGACTGCACAACTTCTTTTGTTACCTGGGCCCACTACTATATAACAAATTTAACATTATGTAATATATTTATATCCGCTCCATACCCAAAATTGTAAAAAAGCTATTAATAGCCATTTAAATACGAAACCATCATTTCGAAATAATTTGATAAGTAATGTTGTGATTGCTCGCCCCAACTTCATTTGCGTTGAACAAACATTATAAAGTAAGTAAAGTACTTAAGTAAGTATTTCATCCGGGATAATGTACCTTTTAAACGGTAAAATAATTTTATTTAGATGTAGTGGTTCCAGATATTACCCTCTGCGTACACACAAACTCATAAAATTCGTCGTCTGTCTTTATAATATTTCTTCTTCTTCACGCGCCATCTCCATCAAGGAAGTCGGCGACCATTTGTTAATATGTCTCTTTATCAGCAGTCATATGAACTAGCTTATCTGTGCTTTTAACCCGCAGCCAGTCCCTTATATTTCCAATCCATGAGATTCTTTTGTACCTGGTTTTATTTTCTTAAAGGTTTTCACAATTTTCAAATCTTTATTCATTTTTTGTAAAACTTTGATATTCGATATTCTACTTTTACATTTAATTTTAAGCATTCTTCTGTAGATCCACATTTCAAAAGCCCTTACTTTATTAATTGAATTTTTCAGTGTCTAACTTTCAGAATCATACATAAGAATTGGTAGGATATAACATTTAACTATTCTCCACCGCAATTTTAAGCAAATTTTTCTGTTAGTCAATAGTTGCCTCATGTTATGAAAGGTGTTTCTGGCAACTTCAACTATTATTCTAATTTCATGATCGGGTTCCCAATCCTCATTTAACCAACAGCCGGGATATTTGTATTTGTTAACTCTTTCTATAGCATCATTTCCCAATCGCAAAATTGCTGACGAATTTAAATGTTTACAATAATCATGAATTTAGTCTTAGTTGTGTTAATTTTGAGTCCATATTCCAAAAGTACCAGATTCAATTTTTGCAGCATAATTTGAAGGTCATTTAGGCTTTTTGCGAAAAGGACGGTAACATCTTCATAAAGAATGTTCTGTATCAGTTTATCATTTACCCGAATGCCCAGGTTAAGATCTTTGAAAGCTTTTTTGAAAATAGTTTCCGGGTATACGTTAAATAGACAGGGTGAAAGTAAAACCTTGTCTCACTCCCTTTACTATTTACTTTACTTTACTTTTCTATTTTAACCTTTTTAGTCAATTTTTTAGTTTGTTATCAATTATTATCCTTGCTTTTTGTTTCCAATATAAATTCTTTATAAATGTCAAACTCTTTTTTCTATTTCAATTGATTTTTAAATTCTTTATTAATTGATCGTGTTTGATATTATCAAATGTTTTCTCAATATCTATAAAACACATATAAACATTCATTCTAACATCTATGCAACGTTGAACTAATACTTGGATTGCTACCAGAATATCTCTAGTGCCAAACTCCGCTCTGAATCCAAACTGTGTTTCCCCTATATATTACTCCTATATAATGAATAATTATCAAGAATATTTTCAAAAAATGGCTGATGATACTGATTATTCTATGTTCTTCCCAGTATTTAGCATTAGCTTTTTTTGGTAGTGGTGTAAATATTGTCAATAGCCAGTCGTCGAGAAGCACATCGTCCGAATTATAAAACTTGTTAAATAATGAAATAAAATTATCCACATTACACTCATGTATTAATTATAAAACCTCCGCAACCTCCTCCTCATACCATCAGGGCCTACTGCTTTCCTGCTTTTTAACCGATGTTGGGCTGCTATGAATTCAGTTTTAGTATTTCAAGGTTTCCATATCAAATTCATGTGATAAATCGTATTTTGGACTTTTTCATCATTATATAATTTTTCTACATATTTTCCCATATCCCACAAGTTACTTTTGGATCACTAACTATAGTTCCATCTTTATAAAGTGGTATGGAATTTATTTTTGTGAAGCTCTGTAATCTTTAACCTATTTTAAAATCTTTAACCTTTTTATGTAAATTGTAACTGTCATGCTTTTGTTGTAGTTTTTCATCTTCAGCTTGATATGTTTGTCTATTTCATTATATTTATGTAAATTATTTTTGCACTGTCTACGCACATCTATTAATTGCATTATTTCATCAGTCATCATTCCTGTCGTTTTTTGCTAATCGTACTACTACCTAGCAATTCCAATGTTATATCTTTGATTTTTGTCGCAAGTGTATTATTATATGTTGTAATAGTGTCATATTTACTTTCAAAATTGTCTTAATACAGTTATTCAAATTGGTAGTAATCGTTCTTTTCATTTTTTCGTTTCTAAGTTTGTCCAAATCGGGGATGTTGTGGAGCTCCATAACCGTAACCGAAACCGAAACCGAATAGAAAAGTTTCGGATAATTTCGGATGGAAACAGAGTCTGAATAAAGCACGTTATGACTGATTTATGCTGAACGAGCCGATACATTAGCCGCGTCGTTTTCATTTTAGACAGTTTTTATTATTTAATTTGTTTTTTTCTCTGATTATAATACCACATAATACCTAAAAATAAAGTCAAACTTTGTAAATACATTAATTATTTTTTCCAAGTCATAAATTTTCTAACATCCATAACCGAAATCATCCGAAACAATCGGATAATCCGAAATAATTTCATATCCGTAACCGTAACCAAAACCGGTAAAATATTATACATATATCCGTATCCGTATCTTGATCCGAAATTTCATATCTATATATGTATATATCCCTAGTCCAAATCGATTCTGTTAAAGCAAGACTTGGGCATTACCTCTTTTAATTTTATGTAAATTTTAGCAAATAAAGGATTTAATTTGTCTAGTCTGAATAGTCTGAATTTACGTCCGCACCGGGATAGATTTTCACGTTGGTGACTGCATTTTTGAATCGGTCGTTAATCATGAAAAAGTCAATCTGATTTCTTATGACATGAGTTATCTTGTCGCCAGGTGATCGCCAAGTACGTAATCGTCTCTTTAGATGTTCCAACCAACTGTTGGTGCTAATTAAATTATTTTCAGCATAAAAATTCACCAGCGTACTTCCTCTGTCGTTTCTCAAACCCAATCCAAAATTCCCAACAATTTTCCCTTCTTTTTCCTTTCCAACTTTAGCATTTAAATCTCCCATTACTATAATAATATATTGCGATTTTATTGACTTTTATAAAATTCTTCAATTTCTTGCTCATCGGTATCTTTATATAGATTTAATTATTTGAGAGTTTTAAATATAATTACTACAGTACCAGAAATTTAACAAAACATATTATTAATTACAAGAGACGTACTGAAACAATTATTTAATGTTTCAAATACATCTCTCGACGAAATCTTTGATTTTAACAGATTTGGTTGTTAATGAAAAACTATTTTTATCAGAATTTTTCATAATTGGCAACTGGCCAATGCACTTCGTTAAATGTCCAATGTGCTTTCTAAACTTCTAACTGTTTTCACCATTTTTAATGGTAATATTACTTTCATCTATAGAAGTAACTGTATAAAGTATGGGTTTAAACTCTAACTTATTTTTCAGTTATTTATTTAATAATTTTATACAAACAATGAAATTACAGTAAATTCGTTGTTTTACAGTAAACTAAATTTGAAAAAGGGTGTTTCATATTTCTAATCAGAAACAACTTGGCCAACTCAGTATTTACTTAAATAATAAGCAACATTTTAAAGAGTAGACAGAAGTGTCGATTATTCCTCTGAAGCGTAATTGGGATCCTCTTGAGACACACAATCGAACGTTATGATTCCGAAGAGAAAGCGAATGGATAAATTTTACAAGCGCTCAAGTTTATTTAGAAGCTCCTTTAAAAATGCGTTTTTTACATAAAATATGTGAATTCTTGACAAGTTGCAGTGTATGATTTTGAACGTATGTAAGTACTAACTTATAAAAGTTTATTCACTCTTTTCTTGAAGACTAAGTAAGTAGCATCGTAAGTAGCCAGAAACATCGACGCGAACTAGTTATTCCAGTCCTTTGCAGTGCGCATAATAAATGAAGACAAACAGCGGTGGTACGTTCACTAGATAAGGGTGGATACCCGCCGTACATCGAACTGTCCGGTGGAGGAACTGTGATCGGGGAAATAAATCGAAAAATTCCTGTGCACACTCTCTAAAATGCGTAAGCATAGACTTATTATGCTATTGCAATAATGTGTGGTATGATATAATTTAGTTTTAAATGCATTGTTAAATTCTAATGGGACTAACAATATGATTGATTGATTGATTGAACATTCCGATGTACGGCCAATATCCATCGTTATATCGTGAACCTCCCGCTTCTGCAGACGACGCGCCTTGCGACGTCTTTCGTCATATGCACTGCAAAGGACTATAATAGCTTGCTCGCATCGGTGTTCCCGACTGCATATTATGTGGGAGTCTTCAAAAGGAGAGTGAATAAACATTAATAAGTTAATGCGCACATGATCTTAGATTTCATCACCATTTACCATCTGGTGGGATTGTTGTCAAGTATTAACTTGTTTTCCGTAAAAAAAAGCTGATTGTTCAGTGGAATTTCTACTGAGGTAACATTTCCCAGTTTTTTTATTCATTTTTCATTTATCGCCTTTCCACTGGTTCTTGTATACTCTTCGGTCTTTCCCTTTATTTTTCTTGTTTTAGAATGAATGTTTAGAATATGTAGCAATTTCGATATATGGACCAAACAACAAAGATGTACCAGTAGTAACCGTCTCAAAAGGTGACAGTGGAATATAATTAATTCCATCTATCTTTAGTAAAAATGCAGTACACGAAGCTGGGGCATTATTTGATGAAATCATGGGTGATTGTGGTAAAGAGTCCACATCAATGAAAGTGGCAATACTAGAATCTGATCCATTGTAATCTGATCCATTAATAAATCCATTGTTCGATAATAGTAAAGGGACATAATAACTGTACAATACGTTTTGATTTTGGCCTCCTACAATATTTAACACGGTATATTTCTGTTATTTGATATAACTATTTAATATAGTTTGATATAAGTTTTTAATATAGTCTTTTTAAAGAAACATCAAAAAAGCT
Source organism: Megathymus violae (assembly GCA_003671415.1). NCBI lineage: Eukaryota > Metazoa > Arthropoda > Insecta > Lepidoptera > Hesperiidae > Megathymus > Megathymus violae. The sequence continues at coordinate 471,214 of PDGT01000130.1, forward strand.
AAAAGATAAAATATGGGACCCAAGAGCGGGAAGCTTTCTCGCTCAGCGTATATACATTGCTATACAACGAGGAAATGCTGCCAGTATTTTGGGTACTGTACCACAAGGACCTAGTTACATACACTTAAAGTATTATTTTATATTTAAGAATATATTTTTAAGAATTCTGAGGAGCGGGAGTCTTCAGAATGGAATATAAGCACATGACTGGCACGCAAACGCATAGATCTCGTATCAGCTATTAAGTAATCCAAGCCCGGATAAAAAGGATGACCCTTGAGGCCCGTAGTCCGCTCTTCATCTATGCCGATAGAGCGCTGGTGATGGTAGAACCGGTTCATTCGACAAAACTTATCCTCACACTCTTAAGTAGTAAGGAGGCATAAGATAAATATTGGAATAGGTAAATATTGGTTAGGTATTTTCCGATTCGAATCCGTAGCTAATCGGAATAAATAATAATATTAATAATATTATAATTATTATAATATAACAATATTCGGGGATTAGGTATGCTGAATATTCAAATTCAAAATCATTTATCCAAACACTTATGCACGTCATTTGCTGAATATTGCTGTTTTATTCCAAATACCTTATTAGTAAATACATATAGCAGCATGCATAACTGGGGATTGTCATTCAAACATGAATTTCAATAATTATAACAAATAGCTTCAAAAACATTTTTAACCTTTTTTTTCTGTAATTAGTCGAAAAACGAGCCACCTGATGATTTGCCACAAAATTCAGTTATCGTGATGAATAACGCATCTTATCATAACTTGAAAGGGTGACATGAAAAAGTGGCTAACAGAGAGAGATATTTGCGCCAAGTAGAATTGTACGATGGAACAAAAAAACGACAAAGAACGTTTTACAGTAAACGAAATCGACGTGATAATAACAATCGAGAGCTTTAAAATAATAAGGCTGCGTTTGGGTTATTTTAAAAAACGAGACTTATGTAAGTAAATCAGGTGTTAATATAGTATAGTTGTTAAAAAGAAGAATAATTAAAGTATGTTTAATAAATTATTTGCTTTTTTTATAATAATTTGTTTCGAATAGTATAGTGTATAAATAATAACAACACAAAAATGTTTTGGCCTACTTTTGTTTACTAACCGTACAGGAGCCTAATTCTCGAATTGAAGAGATAATGTCGACGACAGACATGATCTCGAATCTTAAATCTCTACGAGAAATGTCGGCTAAAATGTCTACTGTATCAAAAAAGTTATTCTGGGTCACACTAGACATTTGAGCATTCGACTTTTCTATCAGACATATGAAATAAACGATCCGTTTTCTAGATTACAACAACGCCAAGTCAAGAAAACTCGATTATACTTCAAAAAAATGTTTTAAAATATTCTAATCATATGAAAATATAGTAAAACACTTTGGTATTAATTTTACTTTACCTTTATATTGCTATAATTTCGAAACTGCAATATTGTAGTTAAAAACTATTATTAATACATATTTTTAACAAAACGCTGGTTGCTTACCTATAATGAAACATTTATGTCATTTCAATGTCAAACAAATGACAGTATTGTCTTGCTAAATGGTTTTAATTTGTTTTATTTGTGTTTAATTATTTATACCATGCACTCGAAAAAGAAATATGCGTCGGCCTCGCAAAAGCGGAGGCTCTATTTAAAGTTAGAAGCCCATGATGAATCATGAAACAAGAAATAGTCAATATTTGGTTACATCTTCATATCGTCTTCAAAATGTTCAGCATTCTTTTATGCCGCTTGGAGTTCGTTTTTACAATATGATTCCTAAGTTGATATGCGAGTTACCCATTGAAACTTTTAAGCGACGCATTAAAACAAAACTTATAGGCAACGGATATTATAGTATGAGTACATTAATGACAAGGATGCTTGGAAATAATAATGGTATCGAAACCACACAGGTTTAAACTTTTGTAATTACCATGTGATATTGATATGTTAAAATAAAAAGCTACAACTAAGAGGAAAATAAGTGTTTATTTTTTATTTACATATTATTATTATTTAATACAACAAATAGTTCACAACTGTTGTTAGTCAAACTAGTATTTTTTTTCATATTTATAGCATCGGTAACAGTCAACTGAAATGACCATGAGACCCAAACCTATGGTGGGCATATCAAATGCTGCCTCATAAAATGCCCTCAATGTGCTCTGGCAACTGAAATTAAACTCATGTCAAGGCTGCCTTAGTCTAAAAATAAAAATGTAATTTCTAGTATGCCATTAGTTCTTATGGAACGGTATTATAAATTCTTACACATATTATGAGCCACCAGTTTTTTCAAATCTAACATTGACACAAATTTCAATTGTGTATTAATTGAATTTAAATTCTTTCTGTTTACATAACTTCGCTTATCAAATACTAGGGGACACAGTTGCAACATGTGTGCAATCTATTCCAGGGAAATAGTACATTCTGTAGAACCTTAACAAACAAAATTCAAAATAAACATTGAACAAGTACAAAGTAATAAAAATATGTCACTTTAATCAGTCAGTGTAACTAGAGTAACAATTGCAGTTTGAATTGAATGCACTATTTAGAAACAAAAATACTTACTGTGATACTATTTTATCCAGCTTATCAAACATACTAGGGAAATGGATCCACTGACCAAATACAGTACAAATAAATGTATTTACAGAATACCTATATGATTAAATGATTTTGAATTCAGGTTCCACAATATGCACCAAATCGTCCGTCAATGCCCTTGAAAGCCGTTTTTTTTATAAACGGGGTTTCGCTCAACTCCGTCTTATTAAACCGCCAAAGGTTTTGTCGACGTGGTACAACTGCTGCATCTGCATCTACATCGCCAACAAATTGTACAACAAATTCATCCTCATCATTTACTTGAAAATAACTTCACAATGTCGTGCTTACATACTCTGTAATGTGTCGAGATTGTCAAATGTCGAATAGAGATTTGAATGTCGATCGCTCCGGATCAATCGTTGCATGTCGAATGCTAGTCGCAGACATTATGTCGAATGCGACATCCCGAGAATAAGGAAATAAGCTTTTAATAGACATTCGCCGTGTTTTGTAGACATATGTCTATTAGACATAAATGTCTGCAATTCGAGAATTAGGCCCCAGGTAAGTGCCCGCACGCACACATAAACACTTATAGAGATATGTATGTGTATAAGTATATTACAAGTAAGGGTCGGCCGCACTCGTGGATTGCAAGAACTATAATAAGATATTCTGAGCTAGCTTAGAATATAAGGAATCCTCGAAATAAACATCGGTAGCTGTTAACACGATTTTTAGATTAGACTGAATTATGGTATAATCTGCAACCACCTGCAAACATTATATTATAAGGTTTAGCAAATTATTTTTGTGATCGGTTTTTTCAGATTCACTTATTCTTAGTCGTTTAAGGATATTCCTGTTCTATCTGCCATGTTCGTGTTTTTGCTAAGGTCAATAAGATCGTATTAAAAAGCTTAGTTCCAAGTTCTTTACGGAATGACGGTTACCAATTCCTGATTACAGTACGGTTTTTTAGTCCGGGAATATATAGGTATATTTATTTACTGTTATTATCATGTGCAGGGAATCTATCCCTAAAGGGAATCTATCCTTAATTTAATATTTTCATTCTTACCAATTTTCACTTGGCAGTGGAACTAAGAAGCCAACAACTGAATCCACCCACACTTTGGGAGGGAGTTATGCAGTTTCATCTGTGTTTTTGTTACGTATTCTAATAAATGAGAAATTTAAAATATGTCTACTATGTTTGCTATGTAGGTACGATGATACCCAACAATTCAAAGTTACTCAGTGTTAATTAGCCTTGCGATATTTACATAGCGGATGATATTTCAGTACACACATTTATGATGTTCTTAAATTATTTTATTTACTTACCAAACAGTTCAAAGTACATACATCAGTAGCAGTCCTAGATATTTGTTATCCAATACAAGTAAAAGTGTGAAAAGACTTACAACAGCTAAGCGACATCTATCACCGAATAGAAAAATATATCGGGAGACGATATTTGTATTGAAAATTTCAGAAATAGATCTGCGAATAATACATAGAAAATATGGTTTAACAAATAAAAAGCTAAATTGAATAAAATAGAATTTGATAAAAAATAAAGTCTCTTGTTAGAAACAAAAATTTTAATTAATTTTGAGTTTATCAGCTTTGCCATATTTATATAGCTGGTAATTTTTCAATACATAAATAAATAGCATGATTAAATTATTTTATTTACTTATTATACGGTTTTTTTTTATAACCGACAAACGAGCAGACGAGCTAGATCAAAGGCATCAATAAAGCGTTGTCGGCCATGTTTTATATAAAAAAAATGAAAGAAGAAGAAAGAAAGTACCTACTGGCTCTCAAGCCCCCAACCGGAACACGGCGAATTGTTTGGCGACTTGGTCAAACAGGAGAGTAGTAGCGAGTAAGCAGGCTTTACGGAAAGATAATATTAATGACTTAATAAAAAAATCGATTATATAATCCTTATGTAATGCCCTACTACCAATCAGGCCGGTTTAAGAATAAATCTAGATATAATACTTACGTGTAAAAAATATCATGCGTACAACGATCGGTAAGAATATTTGTAAGCAATTTACCACAAAACGGTACGGTTACTTTAATCTTTGTAATAGAAATTATGTGACATTAAAAAGTAAGTTATATTCATTAAAGTATTTATTTATGGGTAATCTTCGCCTCGGTTACAAAAATTATACGTTATTTCTATCGGCAATATAGTTTCGATAAATAATAATTTATACGTAGATTTTTAACACAGGGAAATCTTGGTAAACTAGGTGAATACGGATGGGCAATGACGTTCTCAGATACAGTAACCCCATCTGTTAGCCTAGAGTTTAAAATCGCCTCATTACTTCGTTGCTGAAACCTGCCGTACTGTAAATGTAATCGAAGGCAGTGATGCTGTAGTGTTTGTTAGTCATCGATTATTTTCTATCATATTAGCTGATTCGAAAGGTATAATTATAAAGATGAAACGTCTGATGCGGAAACGAGTTATGTGGATTTCAGCTGAACGACGTATGTAGAGGTAATACACAAATATTCAGAATTTGTATATTTTTCACTGGTGACCCCGTTTAACTACATCGATAAAGTCCAACTATAATCACCGAGGGAGACTCGTATAAAGAGTAGCTAGGAAGGACATATTACAGGGACCTTTTTAATTATTAAGTATGAATAAGTTAGGACTGGAATGATTGCTGGCGTTGAAGTATTCACTGATCAAAACGAGAAACTTCTTCGAAAGCATATGGTTAAATATTTGTTTAACCAGGATTTGGTATTATGTCACTTTTTTTATTCCTTCAACTAAATATGTCAGCTCAAACATATTGAATATACGAAGACATACCAGAAGGATTTTAACAGTCTGTAGTAGTTGTCTAATGTTTAGAGGAAAATTATTTTGAAAATTGGTTTAATGCATGAAAGTTTGTGTATCTACATGCAGATATAAGAATTCTATATTCTTTGAATATATTAAACTTTAAAAACTTGAATTATAGAACTAGTGCTACACGAATAGTCCAAAATAACGTTAGTTTAGTTACTTTTAAAAGAAGTTCCCGGAACACATCTATAGCACAATCGACAGGAGAGTTACTCTTCATCCATATAACAATTAACCATTTCAGAAAACATTCAACCGATGAATACTGATCATTCTGATCAAAGTTAAGTCGTTAATATAATGTGTTACAGAAAAACTTACAATGCCAGAAATATAACTTCAGCGTCACTTTAGCAAAGAGTGATATCTCGCCAGATCATGCCTGCGGAACGGCTGAGCTCTCATTGTTCTATGTTCGGAATTTCATTACGTGCAATCTTCGTCTGCCTTACCTTATCCTATTATCTGGGCTCGGCGCAGTGTATCTTTTCCTTTCATTCATCCCGCTTTCCTGTCATACTTAGATCCAGTCCCACCACAATATGATTATGTGCAAACAATGTAGAAAAGATGCATAGTGTAATTTTCGAATGCTGTGGTGCCATCTCTTTTCGGGTAGTGGAGTGAAATCTCATCTATTAAATAAACTATATATTTTATGTTATACAGACACAAAGAAACAAACACAATATATTATAAATACTTAGTTCCTATTACATGAACCCTTCTTATTTTAAAATAATATTACAATGGATAATATTAAATACCTTGCGGTTGTTTTCGGTGTTGCTATGCATCCATCCTAACTGAATAAAGTACAGTCAATGAACTTATCTAACCTTCTTCGTATGCATTTATAAATCTGCTTACCATTATTACAATATACAAATATTTCTCGAATGTATTCCTGCAAATTAGTTTTGATCGCTTCATTATAGGTGTTCTGTTATTAACTTCGGAATCATAACCATGCCTATTCATTTCAGGTTATGGTACATTACCTTAACATGTTTACTTCCCTTTTAGTGTGGTCTCGGTTTACTTTACCCTGAATCAGATGTTATTATGTCAAAGATTTTGCTGATACTATTGATGTTAACCAACCACATCATAGTTGCGAAATAAAATACATATATCGAGCATCTTTTAATTTGTTTTTTTTTTGCAGTAATAAAGTTTTACATCCAATACGAAATCATACTATACGAGTAATTCAGTCTATATTGGTCGGCCTTCGGAGTTTGACTGATCTCTTAGAATGCGGCATTAGTTACTTTATGTTTCGATATTTATATTTCTGTAAGAAATACTCATCAGACTGAACAAGTTTTGCTATGGTGGCATTTAATTTCCTTTAATAGTTTGGGTGTTGGAGTGTAAGCATCTTCCTTGTCGGAAGTCGCTGGGTTCTGTAGCACCCAGTTATACATAACGTGGTAGGGTGTTCTTCTTCTATACCCGCCTAGTCCAACTAGATACCAACTACTACTAACAACTTTTAGAATCAACCTTATAAAAATTTTATGCGCTTCGTTACAGTGTCGGAGAGCCAGTAATGAGCTGTTGCTCAGTGTCAATTTTGGTCGACAACGCGTCGGTGTTACGGATATCAGTGAACGACGGTGACCAATCAATATCAAGTGGCCCCTCTGCTTGTTTGTATTAAAAATATATACAATATTATTTGTATTAAATAATTTCTATTACTACAAAAAATGCTCAAAAAGTTATTCTGTGGTGGCGTTTCAACCTCTTTAATAGTTTGGCTGATCCAGATCAGGTACTCAAGCAGTTAAATTTTTATTCGTATATATTGTCAGAAAATATTAATTTGATTACACACACTATAAGTAATTATTTCATTATGTGAGGGTGAACGTCTACTTCACGTCTTGATATTTTAATGGTTATGATGATCAAGATGATGGATCTGATTTTGCTTCTGACACCCAACTTATCTGAGAATTGACATTTGGATATTAAAGTAGCTGAGGTTCCATCAAAGTCGTCTGATTAACGTCAAACCCAATGAAAGGACGACGTTTATTAAAGAGAAGTGATTGTAGTAAGTACAAAAACGTAATATTGCTCTACGAACTCTTTTATCTACCAGTTTAAGTCGAATTAAAATCGGTGAAGCCGGACCGAAGACTACCACGGAAAAATCGAGAGACATGCGGACAACATTTTTAAGAAGAGTTGCCCTGGTATGTAATAAATATCAATACGTACCTATTTGATAAAACGCAACATATTTTGAAATCAGAGACAAATACTTTAAATTTATTTATATATATGGTATCAAAATCTTTGGTATATTTGGTTGTACTCAAATCTGTTTGATTTATTGAACAGAACTGTTTCCAGTAAAAGTTTCATGATTATGGTTAATGATGCTTAACACTATAGGCTTCGGTAGTAATGAAACAAGTTCATGATGATACAATTATTAATAGTCATTTTGACAGAGGCCAGGAAAATTCATATTATTAAATTGAAACTTATTGAAGAATTTAACATGATTTGCAACATTCGACAAAAATATCATAGCGTGAAGATGGCAATTTCTCATATTAATCTTGTCAAGTGTCAATGGATGACGTTTGACACAAAGTTTGAAATAATAAGGTTCAGTGTCTAAAAATCTTAAGCACAAAATAGCTCAATAACTTACGCCATTTTGAAAGTCGATGAAAATGAAACCATATACGTACCACTACCGTTGTACGCATATAACCGAATTATTTATACTTTCCTAAATTTCACGAATATTTCTTTCTTAAAGGAATGTTCATTGATCAAGGTCTTCTTTTTAAGTTAGTTTTACTGATATCTACAATTACTTTAGTTACTAATTTAATTAGGTTACTAATTTGTCTTTAGCTTGTAGATTGGGAGTTTTTTTTCGTCTAAATTATTATACTTTTGTTTGCACTAAGCGTACATGCTTGGTTTGTCACAAGCATGTATACCTCTTTTTTGTAATTATACATATTCTTTCGCAATATTATGGTGTAGCTTAAATGCAAAAAATACTTCTATGTTTTTAAGGGAACTGTAATACATAGAATCTTTAAAAGTTGAAATTTAATGGTGGAAACTACTTTGCCTAGTTATTATAATTTAAAAACAAATAATAAACTAACATTTTTAAGAACAGTTGTGTATTTTTCCAATTATATAATCATTACAACCGTTTCACATCAATTTATTAGTACAAGTGTATACTTATTACTAGGTATACTAGAGTATATCACATTTTAATTAAAAATTTAATGTAAAATTTCCAGAAACAAAATAATATAAACACTGATCGTCTAATAAATATTAATTATGAGATACCTCTACTAGGCCTACTGTAACATGTTATTATAAGAACATTGATAAGTTTTTAATAGACACTTATACAAAAAGATAAAATACTACTTAGCAAGGAAGAATTAAATTTAAGAATACTGTTTATAGTTTTACATGTAATATTAAATACAATATTGCATAAAGTAATACACATAATAATTATTTAAGTTAAAGTTTAAGGAGACTGTTATTGAATAAATCAGTATTCCTTAATTCTCTAACTCTTCTGATATAGTCTTTAGACAAAAAATGTGCTCCCAGGAGCAAAGCTGGAAATGGATTTGTAATAATCTGCATCGTTGGAAAGGTTCACAAAATTAGTCTCCTTTATCCGGATCAAGCACACATTCATAATTAAAATCGTTACTTTCCCTCTTTATCATAAAAATTGACAGTCTTATTTCTCCCAATCCCATTACATTATTGAACATGGGAATCCCTAATTTTAATAATCTCTGCAATGATGAAAACTTGATTAATGCAATTACTGATTCTGTACTTGTGTCCTTTTTATCATTAAATTTTTGATCAGTAATAATTTTGCCATCTGGCTGGCAGTATTTATGTTTTTTATTAAATTAATTAAACAATATTTATTCCGCCTAAAAATTTTCTGAATTGTCATCTATCATTGTCATACTGGTCATGATTTTGTATAAATTTGTTAAATGTTTTAAGTAGATTCATAAGGTCCGTCAATTTTTCTGATTCGTTTTATTATTGTTTTTTCTCATCGTCCCTTTTCTGCAAAATACTTTCGTCAATGTCGTCGTCAAAGTTATCGTATTATCCATTTACTATTTTGGTATAAAAAAGGAGAATATTCGTTTATTTGTTTGTAATTGCTTATTTCTTTCATTTAAAATTTATACCTTTCGCATTCGCACAGCAGCATAATATTGGCATCGTTACTTTCATCACTTCCAGAATCATCTTCTGTTTTTTTATTCTGTTTTTGGGAGTCATTATCGCTATCATCCGTTTTTGTAACATTATTATCAGGTTGTGGATCCTCCTCGGCCTCCTCATTAAAGGAAACATTCTGGCTTCCGCCTTCATAGGGATCCCTGATTTTACTGTCAATTTCGTCATCATCCTGTTCTTCCTTTATCGTAGTTACTATACCTTTGTCGGTACTTAATCCACAAACCGCAGCTTCCCCATCATCTTTAGTTTCTTCATCGATTTCCTTGGGTTCGACTTTCATTTTCTTAGTGGCTGTATCATCTTCTTCATCAGGAGACCGATCGCTACGAGTCGACTTCAACTTAGACCTAAAACAAATGTTAACCAAAATTTTAGACAGTTACAAATAAATTATTATACCAATAAAAGTAGAAATAAATATAATAGTGTGAAAGATTATCCAGAAATGTTGTTTAGAAAGACAATAGTTTTTTTTTCTATATAAAAAATACTAAAGGTCAAGTTTATAATATTATTTATTCCGTTCCGAATAACGACGTTCCACTATACTTCAAAATTAAAATGTAACAACATGTACAAATATCGAAACATCGAATGTTGAGGAATAACTATTCCTCTTGGCAATGTTGTTTATTTATCTGGGTTAGTCTCCTCTGTGTCATTTAATATTACACCGACGTTTAATAAATAAAATAGAGTTTATATACAAAACTTCCTTCTATCTACCATTAAAGTAGGTAGAAATTATCGATGATACATTTCTAATACACCTGTCGCTTATATACATATATTGTATATATGAATATAATGTAGTGCAAGATGCAGAAGCATTTTATGGTGCAACTTATTTTAAGACTGTATCAATCCAGTACCAAAAAAAAGACGTGGAAATGTTTCATAACGTTATCTGACCATAACAAAACTGTTTACTTCTGTGAGGAAATCGTTAATTTGGAAATTTACGAGTTAGCCTAGCCTAGTGTTGGTTTTGCTAGTATTTGTACGAGTAGCTTAAATAGTAAACAATAATATCGCTAAGCAATAAGTAATAATCGCGTTATTCGTGTACCAGTTGCTAGGTTAGCTATGATAACGAAATATTATTGGGGAACAACATTCAATATGTACAAAGGTTTTTAGATATTGTATATTTTGGTATTTTTATCAATTCTGCTACTACAGTGACACAAAGGTGAAACGGAGTAAAGTACACTAATGCTGAAACTTAACAAGATTAGCCAATCTTCTGTGAGCCACCCCTAGATAGTTCGATCTCTTTCTTTTATTTCAGGAATATTTTGCTACAAATTTAATATTTAATATATAGTAAACTATTTAATAAATATTATGATGTTGGGAATAAGCAACCTAATTTAATGTACTTATAGACTCAAAAATGTAAGTAGGAAAAAACACGTTTCTACGACTTTTCAAAACATTTGCTAATGAAATGTTGTAGATGTTAAAATGTATTGCAAATAAGCAAGCGCGTGTCAATTTATGATTAAGAACAACATTAAAAAAAAAACAAAATGAACAACTCAATTAAGGTGTTTCAGTAACATTTAATTTATGCATGCAAACAATGCAATTTTTTTTTTGTTAATAATAGAAACATTCTTCTGCATAGGACTGAAACATGACCTGTGGTTTTATTTTGCTTTATTTATTTCAGTCTTATATAGAAGTAAAATAAATGAAATTTTAATGTTTGTTGATATTCTTTCCATCTGCACTAGCTCTAAGAGTAACCGTCATGAAATTTAATCAGTTGATTGTTCATAAAATTCCACACTTAAAATCTCACCTACAAAGGAAATCGGATGTGCATTCATAAACATCGTAAAAATTCGCCATTTCTGTCCGTCTTGTTCAACCCATTTCTTTAAAAGTTCGGGATAAATACTGATTTAGATTTAACCATGTTTTAGGAAATTGTTCCCGGAAGATTTTTTAAAGATGTTTTGTTTACATTATACAAAATGATAGTAAAGATATCTTCCGCAAACCTGCGCACGATGGCAAGTTGGCACGTAATGGCATATTTAAATACAAATAAAAAATAAATTAGCAAAATTATTTTGTGTACTTCACACTACCGTCTATTCAATTTCAATCTGCCCAAACACTTTTATTTTACATGTAAAATAATTAATGCTTGGCAACAATTACACCTGATTGTAAGTGATGCTGAACACCTAGGTGTTGAAAGCACTAATACTTTGTTGAAATTAAAATTTACTTTATACGAGTCGGCGAGGTAACAATATTAATCAAATCGAATCAAATATAGTTGTTTCTTTAAGGAGGAAATAAAAACAAAATATTTTAAGCTTCGGATCATTTCAGATGAATGTAATAACAATATTATAGTTCATCGATGAAATTGAACAGTCAGTAGCTGTCTTTACTTATAAAATTTTGGACAAATACAAACATAACTTAAATGTAATAATGTACTTCTACTAAAACAAAAGAATTTATAAATCCAAATAAATACATGCATTGAAAATAGGTAACTAACCACAATTGAGTTCCCTCAGAATACCTCATAGTAAAAAATAGGCGTAACAGCTTGTTATCATGCGCCATCCTAATTAAATCGCTGCAAATTCTCTATCTCGTTACTTCAACGGTGCTGAGGAAGCTCAACGGCTTGAATATCCAATCAATTTCCATGACAGTGATTGCAAGATTTACAAGAATTTTCGAATTTTCTTGATAGTCCCTCTTTTTACTGGTCCCAACATTTTTCGTAGCACCGTTCACGTTAATACGAAAAAGGTCATACCCCCGCCCAAAAAAATCGAATGGACTGTATCGAATTTACAGATGCTGTATTTAATGTGAAAAAGCATCGACGGCCCGAACACGTTAAACTCTATATTTATTTCTTTACCAAGAGTTTGAGAATAAGTATTACGCTTAGTAAATTCAATTTTGATTGACAGAATGGTGCTTTATTTGTAAAGTATTTCCATTATTATAACAACCGTTCCTCTTCCATTCTTTAAGAACTATCCGCAGATAATCTGCACACATTCCAACCCTGTAATCTATTCAGCAATCCATTCTGCGCACATTTGATCCCTGTATTCAGTTGTCTGTTGACTAGTTTTATTAGTAGATGTTTACTATGAATACATATAAATATTTTTAACTATACTTGCGCTATACCTGCATCGCTGTTTCAATTGGAATTATCGTCAGTTATTCATGTCAAAAAAGTACATAAAATAATACTTATTTCTATCTCATATTGCAAAATATTGCGAAAATGTAAGATTTTGACTGTTATACGTTAGTATTGATGTATTTTAAATCCCTAAGAGATAGCGTTTCCACACCGATATATTTTTTTGCACGATAACCATCCAGCGATAAATGACGACGACAAAGGTACATCAGTATATTCCTAAATTCTGAACCTCTGTATTTGATTAAAGTTGTGTAGCTTTTATGGAAATCTTCAATAACTCGGCCTCAGTTTTTTGTATTTTACTTTGCAAGAATATTTTTCTATTTAAAAAAAATGGAATATGTAGATGTAGATATATATATATATATATATATATAAATGTATATGTAATATAGGAAATTGTAAAAAAAAGGTTTGTATGTTCTGAATGAATCAAATTAGCCAGCGCCCCTCTCTTCCGAAAAGTCGCTATTATTATCATCATCATCATCCCTTCCGAAACTGTGGTCAGATTCACCCCCAGAGCCTCCATCTTGGGAGAGGAACTCGTAAGGATCCTCTTCATCGGAATCAACATCATCAATATCAAATTCTTCTTCATAGGGATCAATAATAATTTCCATTTTTTTCTCTTTTCCTTTATTATTTTCGCCTTTGTCGTCTTCATCGTCGTCGTCTTCATCGCTGTCATCGTCATCATCATCATCATCATCACCATCATCACTCTCGGTTTTTTTTTCCTCAGCTTTATCAAATTCTTGTGAAACGACATCCTTTTTTTCGTTTTGATCTGTCTCATCCTCTTCTTTCTTATCCTCTTGATGGTCAATTTCATCGTTTCCATCATGTTCCTTCTCCTCCGTTTTATTTTGGTCTTCTTCAGCTTTTTCTTCATCATTTCTTTCATCTTGGTCATTTGAATCTTTATCTTCATTCTCGTTTTCCTCTTTAATATGAACCTCAGCGTTTCCAGGGTCATCACCTGAATCATCATCTTTCTTTTTATCTTTTTCCTCTTTTTGATCATCATTTACATCATCAGTTTCCTGGGGTTTGTCATCATCATCCGCAGTTTCATCATTTTCCTTTTTTTCTTGATCAATATTAGTATCTTTTTCATCGCCTACAGCAGTTTCGATATTTTCGTCATCCCCTGTATCCCCTGCCATATTTACGTCAACGCTCCCTTCGCCTTGTGGTTCTTCGCCAATACCCTTATCATCAATTTTCATAATTTTTCTTCGAATTTCTTTATCATCAGGCGAATGATCATTTCGCGCCGCATTAAGGGACGAGCTGGAACAATATTCAAACAAAGCTGTTGTAAAATATCAACAACAATTTCTCAAAATTAAAAAAAATGTTTTGTATGGAGGTATACAAATTAAAATCACACATTGCACTGAAAATCATTCTTGGAAGTTGTATTCAAAAGCAAAATAATTATAAATTCTTTAATTATAAAATAAATCAACACAAACCAAACTGTTTAAGTTTTCTAATACTCCCTACGATCTCTATCTCTTATTATTGTTGATTCTATAAAATATTTATATCAATTTATATCATGATTAAACCACCCCAATGTAAGGCGCTTACGACATAAAATATATATACAAATGTAGCTCGAGGAAACTGTTTTTTGTTCATATAGATAATATTTGACATGGCATGCTATTTACACCAGTATATTTTATTTCAGTTTAACAGGTGACACGAAATATGATACATTACCAGGAAACGGTTTGCTTGCTCTTTTTTAACATCCGTAAATCATTTACAATCCGTAAATCAGTTTGGCCGGTTTTTGATGACAATTATACCTAACCGAATAGATAATGAAAAAAAATTAATCAGTAATTTGTACTCAACATTTTATACACAATATATATTTTTTGGGTGTTTATTTAATTATCTGGAACATGACTTTTTTCCTAATATTGTGATTTTTAACCCTTAACTAAATAACTGCGTTTCCTAGCTTACCTTAGTTTTAAAACAGTACCCGGCCGTGGTACAACGAAACACCATCAAAATAATAAACAACGTGCCGTTTAAGTAGTAGTATAATATAAGGGTATATTTTAACTTGGAATTGAAATATTTATAAAAATTCTTAATTTTGAATAACTGTTCGCAGTTATAATCATAATATATGTCGGAGATGATCATTAGTATTGACGTGAAACGAAACACAGCACGATATCCGAGTAATGACAGCATCGCCGTGATGACGTCTATATTCGGCTAACATCGTGCTACAACAGAGCCTAGCTAGTGGAGTGACGCCGGATGGAGCCACAGTGTACATTCTGCGGTCGAAGAGATCGGTTCCTCCGCACTGGGAACTGTTACTTGTTTCGTTTCCCCGGTGTGAAGTGTTTGTTAACAATTAATAAAAAGTGTTAAACGGTTATACGCCCACGCTATGTTCGACAATGCTTCTAAAACTACTGACATCGCCGACATACATATATATATAAATTTTGCTAAAATATTAAGTCTTCATCTATGGAGTTGGAGTTTTGTATAAAAATTTTGGTAATTTTTTTATTTTACCTAATGAAAGTACTGGCCCAAATTATACATACAATTTTGTCATCTTGATGGCAGTTTGTTTATCCCTTTACCGTAGAAGTCTGCCGGACGGGAGGCGATGAAGTCAGCGAAAGCGTTTTGTACTGCCTCTCGGGTATTGAACTTATCCCACTCAAAAATTATCTAAATTTTGAAAAAAGTAGGAATCTGTTGGGGCAAGGTCCGGTGAGTGAAGGAGAACTTCCATCAGTAACTCTTGTAGCTTTGGGGAAGCAATGGGGAAAAGCGATCGACCAGTGTTGGTTGTTGATTTGCAAGTTTCTCGATCATTGTTTGCAATTCTTGACAACAAACATCTGACGTCACTGTTGTGGCATTCGGTAAGTAGCTATGATATAATGTGATATGATGTGATAGCGGACGGCAATGTCCACCAGAGAGTCACCATCATCTTCCTATGAGTAATCTTTTTTAGCGCGCCGAGTAGGTGCTGTACCCGGGTCTACCCACTGAGACGAACGCTTACGGTTGTACGAGATCCACTTTTCACCGAATCAGAAGTGCTATGCATGCTTCGACGCGAAAGTTTCGCTGTTGGTAATAAAGTAGAAGTATAAAGTTCGTGTGGCACCCACTTATCTAGCTTTTTTATCTTTCCGATTTGCTTCAATGTTGTTTTGACACTAACTCCAAAGCCCGTACCAAGCTCAGCCGTAGATTGAGTTGGATCCGTTTCGACTATCGCCTTCAATTCGTGGTTGTCGCAAATGGTTACCGGCCGACCGTGAAGCTTGTTCTACAACTCAACATTTCCAGATTTAAAACGATTGAAACAATGATGGACCGTGTTTATGAAAGCAGTATTAGGCCCCCATATACGTCGTTAATGTCTCATGGTGTTCGCGCAGCGGTATTTCCACGTACGAAATCATATTCGAAAACTGTACGACTGTTCAGTTTATCCATGGTGCCTAAAAATACCATGATTTCACAAAAACAAAACACTATCTGAAATTAAATGACTGAATTCGAAATAAAAATTCGTCAAATGTTTTAGAAATAAATTAGTTTTATGTTATCACATACAAAATCTTTGGACAACCAAATTTAAATAAAATATCACTGCCGAAACTACAAATATATACATTTGGTACCTACTGGCATTACCCAATGGAAATTGTTGACGTTATCATCACTACTAGGTCGTTGCAAAATGGTAGGTAAAGGTGCCTTATGAAATATGTTTGACAGATCCTAAAATGTCAACAATAAACTATATTATGTTAAAAAAAAATAGAGTTTAATGAACTCAAAAATAATGTATACAGAATGGTTAATAAGTATAAGTGAACTTGGCATTCAATTCACAAAATAAGCTTAGCTTGTATGTAATATATCATAAATGATATATGAATACAATGGTTGAAATTCTAATACAAAGTACTAATACAAAACAAGGGTTGAAAATTTTAGTTACAAGTATATTATGCAAACCACAAAATATAGGCATCAAGTCCTTACGTCCCAGCGCCAAATTGTAATATAAATGATTCAATGTTTAAAATTGTAAGCTAATATACGAGGTTTTGAATGTAAACAAATGGAGTATGAAATAATCTTGTGCAAAAAGGTTTGCAATATGATTTATTTTACAATAGGACATGCATGTAACGTAAAAATGTTACAACCTCTATGTAAATAACAACTTAACTGAGTAAGTATATTAAATTTTTCACATAATATCTAGTTGTGTAACAATTTCATAAATTGTAAAGGTTTTACTTTCATTAATTATAATGTTTGTTTATTTAAATCTCTTTCATTGATTTATAATTGTTTCTAACAAAAATGTCTAGATATGTATATCCAAATATTCAACTTGTTTTATTATTTTGGTACGTACAAAATCTCTGAAAATATTATATACTTACTTACATTATATTATTTTTAAATTGAAATATTTATTATTGATTTTATTTGCCGAAAAGGCAATAAAATTTTACCAACAACGAATTCCTTATAATTCTATATACTTATACAAATAGTGTTATTAGTACTAGTAAACATGTCCTGTGGTCACCAGTAAAGATCACAGCTAAAAGTTTTAGGGGGTTATAAATTATAATAATAGTTATTATATATGTTGACTTTTTAGGGCAAAACATTTTTTTGGAGTGAAGCTTGTCTATTAGTGCAAACAGTGACATTTCTATATGTCAACATGTCTACGATAGGTAGAACTGTGGTTGATAAGGTTTAAATCTGGTTAAAAACCCTAATTATCAGTTTTAACCTTGTGTATCCACTGTAAAAAATATATAATCACTTATTCAATACCTATGTAATTAACTTGAACTTGCCGAATGTATAGCAGGCTGTATAATCTTATAATAAGTAACGTGGACATGTATACGACTAGAGCGATGTTGACATAGGAACCACATCTATTAATATTAAATACACTGGACCATCAACACATCAAAATCATTTATTCATATAGGTATCAACATGAAGATTTATTTAAAACAGATTTTTTTTGCTTCTCTTACCTACATAAGCAAATTCATTTTGAAAGAAAGTTATAAAAAGTTTGTCAAGCAGGTGTCCCGTGATAAAGGACTTTTTAAGAGGAACGTATGTATTTGAAAGAATATTTAAAAAATTGACCTATTATGTACTGGATGTATTCATTGGTAATTAGCAGTTGCCATTGTTAAACTATCAAAATCAAAGCAATTTGTCAATGTCATAAAACTCATTCGCCAGCATAGATGACAGCTTACTACCCTTTGTATAAGTTACTCTATGTTACTAACTTTTTCGCCGGTTTTGCGCCTATTTCGAATTCGAACCAGTCTACCAATACAGTACCAATGTTATTTTTGTGGTTTCAGGCAATATTTTTTATTTCATCGAGTTAGTTAATGTTCCGTCAATTAATTCAGGTAAATCTGAGGTAGGACTCCTTTTGTGCCGTGTTTGTGCTTAGGAAGGGACCTTTTTTATCGTTCAATATTACTTCATTAACTTATGTAACACGCATTGTTACGTTTTTGGATTCAGTTTCTTGATTGGATATGATGTACATAATTCTATGTTTGATCATCTACAATCATAATATCCTCTTTTATTTTAAGTTCGCATAAAGTGCGTGACGGGTGTCCAAATTGTGAAAAAGTTGAGTGTAATTTAACACATGGTTGTATGCGATAAGTGCTACTGGAAAAACATTAAGTAAATATTTTAATACCCTTATTTATGTCGCTCTCATTTTGAAGACAAGTTGTTGTGTTGTGACAAAATTATTTGCATTGCCTATATGAATTATGACTGGTATGTTTACTGTGTTCCTTTCATACCTACAAGTATAAAGATTATTTAGTTTTGTGAACATTGCAAGATAGTAGATTATAATGCAATGTAGAATAGAATGCAAGATTATAAGAATCCATTTAATTTCACAAATGGCAACCCCATAGTTATGAATCGGTATTGGCATTAAGTGCATTATCTATACTAATAATAAAATTCTAACTGATCGATTTCTGTACATTAATGATATATGAGTAAAAATATTATTAGGAGCCCTTATTAACGCAATAGAACCTAATACAATAGTTGTTAGAATTTTTGTCTGTTTGTCTGTGCATTTGTTCCCGCTAATCTCAGAAACGGCTTAACCAATTTTGTTCTGGTTTTCACTAATATATTGCAGTAAGTATCACCTAAAGCTTAAGGTTTATTTCATTACAATCTGTCCATTAACAGAAAAGTTATGAATTAATATACATTATTTCTAATTCAAGAAACGACAAAAATCCAGAAAAATACAGATGCTATCTTTAAGCATAAGGTAGTTATTCCGAAGCGAAGCGAGGACATTTGCTGGTTAAAAATAAAAATAGATAAAAGGTTCAATTTATCATATGGGAGATGTTATTACTTTTAAATTAAAATACAACTGTTTAAGAACATTGCAGTAGATGTGTGTTTTAAGGTTTCTTTTTCACTACCTAATTCTAGGTTTTATATTTATAGAAGAATGGAGAAACATTTCTAAAATAATAAACAAACTTGTTACTACAAAAACTAAGTTAAAGAACAGAACAGTTCAAATTACAGTTTTAAAAGCTGCTTCAGTGAAACCTATTGAAGAGGTATGTATCTTATCATGTGGTGAAATGTCATTGAAGCCAAATTATACATGATTAGAATGAAAAAATTAGAGGACATGTGGATTTTGATTTTAAGTTGTTTCATGTTTTACATATTTAAAAGCAACCCATTGCTTTATACCTTTGCTTATAGTGCAACTAAAGTGCAGTTAAAACCTATAACTTTGGAAGCAAAGGAGGCAGTAATATTGGTTGCATAAGTCTGGGATCCAAGAAACAAACAATAGATTTGCAAGAAGGTAGAAGTCAAAAAGAACCCAATGTAAATATAATGTTAATTATTGCTAAAGAAATTATTATTTTTATGACCAACCTCACCTTGTGAATAAGAAACAAATTAATCTCAAAAAATATAAGCTTTTTAGCTTTACTATTAGAACTAATTTAGATTTGGTAGCAAGAATGAGTTACATTATAATGAGTTATAATTGTGAGCTGCTGTATGGGTTTTTTCAAAATTTCATAATCAGTACTATTGACTTGATTTCATTCATAATGAGGTTGATAAGTGTGTAGTTATGCTACATCATCATTACATCTTAAATTGTATATTACAAAATTTCACAACATTATTGCAACTGTTTATGCATAAACATCATTTGTTTTGCTTTTCAGAAAAATGAATTTTGTCAGTGGAATGGCATGATACTCCAGATTTATTTACAGGTCATGTAGCAAATAAAAGAATATGGACTAAATCTAGAAAACATATTAGTGCATCACAATGTTCAAAGCAAACAATATCATCCTAATAATTAGTATGGTTATTTGAAACATTATACCTAGCGGTCAATATATCACTTATCTAAACTAATATTATCAAGAAAGTGTGAATATTGTGAGTTTGTGTTTTGCAGGGGGTAATCTCTGGAACCTCAGCTGGTCAGTCCTATAAAGCCTGTCAGAACTTTTATTGCAATGCTCTTGGATGCAACCTTTGCCTTGTGCCGTAATATTTTATGTGCCGTAATATTGTTGCTTTATGCATAATAATATTTTAATGTTTGTATCGTAATTAAAGACAGTCAGTCATACACAACCAACCCGTGTACACATGTAATAAACGTATATTTAATGTCATCTGTTTCCATTATGCCGCTCCTTTTCTACACACCATCATTACGCCGCGAGCACAGCCTCATATTGTACTTTTATAGTTACAAAAATAAAATGTCAGTTGTTATTTCATTCAGTATGAAATGTTACTGCATTAACATTGTTACATCCATTTCGAAATTATATATAGTCATGGCCCACCAATTATTTTATTTAAAAGATCTATCACTGATTGAAAGAAAGATACATTATTCTGGATGGACATAGGAAATTACTGAGATGGACATAGGTCATAGGACATTACTAGGGCTTTTCAAGACCTAGGATTTCCAGTACTTTTTTTAAAATTCACCCCATCTAGAAGGGGGTGCCCCGCCTACGAGTATTATGGCCAGCTGGACTGTTTCGATTTTAAAGTCCCTAACCTCAAGTTTCGGACGTGGCTGGCAGCCAACCAGTCACGGCGCCGATTGATTCGAGATGGGATCGATCCCAATAGCAAAGTTGGAGGAGTATGTCCCCACCGACTGACGTCGGCGAACTTTCCTCGGCTTACCCGAGGGCAATTTACGGATGTAAAGAATAGGAGGGGAGCCAAAAAGAGGAAAAGAAGGGGACTGCCGACCCGGCTTGTTCCGAAAAGGCAGCACCTGTGGTCACGTGGGCGCCTCCAAAACAAGTATCAGCGCTGCAGCAGCCGTGGTTGAAGGGACACCTACGAAGTCTCATCGTCAACCCAGTTCTGACCTTGCTATTCCCAACACCATATGCCGCTGAACAGGCTAGATGCAGACGTCGTAGAGAGAATGGAGAAGACACCAGAGGCCAGCAGGTTCGTCGTCGTTTATCCCCGGCCTCATTACTCGTTCCTCGACCCTAACACTCCCGTGTGATTGATACGTTCACGCATAAACTGGTGGCCGCTATTGCGATCATCAGGGAAGCCCTAGCGGCATAATCGGAGTTGGTAAAGGTCAATAAACGGGTAATTGCTCGGGTTCCAATATGACAGTACTTAGAACCCAGGACGTACGGAAGAACTTTGAAAGCTCCAGGGACATGATATTCATGTTATGCTCTTGGGTGAAACGAAGCCTGGGCCAACGTTTTCGACTCCCCAATGAACTGAAAGAGTCACCAGCGCGAAATGGCGCACGTCAAGTTTACAGGCCCGCTTTCAGATTCCGAGGTGGTGGCAACTCAGATATTCACCACAACTGTACAAAACGTACTGGCGGTCTTCCCCATGGGTCGACTGGAGACCTTCCTGAACAGACTGCGGAACATGACCGGTAGCAAAACTATGCACACACCTCCGGATTCATGTCGCGAGGGAGACCAGACATCCCAACGTGATCTCCAATGGAGAGCTCCGCCATGTACCTTTGTACTGTACCGATTGCCTCTGCTTACTTACTATTATATGTTTGCCAAGTTCAATACCTTTTGGAGAATAATTAGACTACTTTGTTTTATAGAAGGCCACTTCAATATATTCTTCTATTTCTACTTTATAACATACCTATTTCCTAGTTTCTTATATAACTAGTTATGTTCATGACATTATTTAGTATATCTGTGTTTATTACCATATTTGCTAATACTTTCTGCAGTGCCCGTAAAAACAATAATATATAGTAATGTAATGATACGGGATAAATTTTTTTTTTATTTATTTAGTTTCCTACAATTTTCGTACGCAATAAGATCGCATTTTTAAGATCAATTAA
Organism: Megathymus violae; assembly: GCA_003671415.1. NCBI lineage: Eukaryota > Metazoa > Arthropoda > Insecta > Lepidoptera > Hesperiidae > Megathymus > Megathymus violae. Next base: position 493,668 of record PDGT01000130.1, read on the forward strand.
ATCACTAGATATCAAAGGGTATCAGAAAATACTAAATTAGGAATATCAAGCTTAATTTCAAATTTCATGCTTTTTCATTTTCTTACTAGTTTTCAGTTTATATTTCTGGTTTAATAAAACAATAATATAATACAAAATATGGGCAAAATATGTGGGTAAGAAAAATGTAACTAATACTTACCTTGAAGGTACTTGTAACATGTAATGACACCCTATCTATACAACAATAATGTAATGTAAAGTATCAAGATATAATATATCTATCTACTACTAAAAAATATTTGAATTGGTATGATTTTGTCCTTTCCCTGTAATATAACCTATTCTCAAACTTAGACCGAAATATTTGGCGTTTGTTTTACAATTCTAGGGTCAAATTAATGCTATAGAATTTCTATTTAAAACAACTTAGTTTGTTAGAAAACTTACAATATCTCGTTGTTTTTAAATATAAGCTCCGACGTGGTACCAGCGCTGCAGTTACAGATTGAAGAGTCAATGATGTGGGATCATTCTACTACGATCGGATTCTACGGACCGTCTACTACTACTGAACCAAATATTTTTGGTTCCAAAGTTTCCGTTCTAAAAATTGTGATTTAAGGAATGAGTCTTGTGGATGGCTGTAAACGCAAGTCGAGAATTTTTTTGTGATTTAAGTCATTTTCCAATTGGGAAAGTGAAAAAACCTAGTAAAATTAAAACTGACTATACCGAGATGTGTATTCACACACATATATCTTTCGAGTAATGGATATCTGGGATGTGTCAATTAGTTTTTGATATGCCACCCAAAACGAAGGGAATCCTGAAGCGGGACTGTGCTTCTCAGCATTTATGTATTATTTTTATGTAGGTATTAAGATAAATTATTTCTTTTGTCTAGGCAAGGGTCACATATAATTTTGAAAAATTTGAAGTGCATACAGGATTCCCAACCGACCATATCGTGCGAGATATTGACCCAACGCCGCCAGAGGTTCTCAGGAAAAGGGTAAAAACAATAAATCACGTACTTAAATGTATTTAGACAAGGGTGAATAAAATAAGGTTATCTTTGTATAACAGTTTTACTTGTTTTTTGTAAGTTTATACAAATATTACATTTACAAATTTAATATAGCACAACAATAATAAATATTAGTAATTCATGGGAGGTCATCTGACTGGAGTGTAGATCGAAGGCTTCTTGAGCACGTCAGCTAGATCGCGAAAATCTTTGAACACAGCCTACCCGCTCAGAATGTGGTTCAAATTCCTTTTTCTTTCTTCAAATAAAGAATAAATTATCGGCCTTACTTTTGTTTACACTGGTAGTATGAGGCCCTAGTATGATGTGAGTTAGTTAAAAACATGAGAGAAATTCAAAGCAAATATCTATTGGTTTCAAGTGCGGTTCTGTGGGGGTCGCCCTAAAATTCATAATATCCTGGTATAACACTGTTAAAATTATGTAGCCTTGTGTTTTTTGTTGTCTTAAAAATCATTGATAATTTTTCAGACTGTATTACAAAAAGTATAATTTAAAAAAATATTACATAATTATTGGTGACCTGGGCCATCAATAGTAATAATTATATTTAAGAGCTGCCGTGCTTCCGATAGTTCATTAAGGCGGCGATCCAGTTGCTTTACTCCCAAAAACGATTTGATCGTGATATAGTTTTTGATTCAGTCTTGGTTTTAATTATCTTATCATTTTCACATAAAAAATCTGTTACGTTTGTATGTGTTCCTCTTGTTATGTTCCAAATGACGTTTTCATATTTGTATAGCGTAACAAATTAATTGATTTTGACGTATAATTAACGAAAATAGTAAATTTTTTTACACTTAATTCTGTTACTTTAATTCTTGAGCGAAGTTAGCTTGAATCGGTCTTGCAGTGCATTCTATTAAATTATATTTGATTTCGATATCTAATTTGATTAAAGTAAGATATGTGGCCTGTATTCTTATTGTTAGAAATCGATGGTGTGGCGTTGGATGCCACAATGATGATGATTACTAAATTAACAATTGGGTTGAACTTTCAGTAATCAAGAATGGGACATGATGAAGTCGCTTCAAGTCTCTTAAGTTTCGAGGGAAAACATGCCCAGAAGTTTACATCAATTATTCTAACCATTGATACTGACCGTTAATCCAATTAACATGAAATCGAGCAAATTAAAGGAAGTTTTACAAAACCTAAATGTGAATTTGAACTAAACATTTACATGATTATGAAATAATTAAATAAAAACTTAAGACATAAAACATGATAATAAATAAATACGCGTTCGCTTTACATTCCATAAGCACTTGACAAGATATAAAGTTAAATTAAAAAACGACATGACAGGACAAAAAAAAAAACAAAACAACAATTTATCTGAAGTGTTACCTTAAATTATGAAGTATATTCTAAGTTATAAAATCTACTTAAATGTTGCTAATTATCCATGCTCATGCGAGTTTAACTTATTTCGATTTGAAGAATATAAGAAATCAATGACAAGTACAATTAATACTCAGGATTAGATCTATGTCTAAAATAAACATTCAAAACGGCCCAAAACAACCCTTATATATGTTGATATACCTTCTTAACGCAAGGTATTTGTTTGAAATAAAATAAACATTATAATTCATTGAGTTAATATTAATGAACAATATAAAGACTATCAACCGCATTTTAATATTTCTTGAGGTGTTACCACGCATTTTCTAGCCATATTTGATACAATTAACGACCAGATTTACACAAACAGCTAAGTGAATAGGGATGCAAAAACTAGAACAAAAAACATCAAACTACTAACGAATTACTTGCATTAGACCTCCTACTTACCGAAATTCTGATCGGGAGGTATTATAAATATTGGCTTTTTGCCGCTTTGTACGGGCCTCTCTCAACGATAGATTTCCTGACATGATGGCGTCGGCTAGAAGTAAAGTGTCAGTTTTAAAACTATAGCAAAAAATTATTGTTTTTTGACGCAAGCATTATCGCATAAGGCTAATTAGTAATTGCAATGCGAATGAGCCATACAAAACCAATTTGCGGAGCGGGTACAACCCTGTTGTTCTAACAGGTAGGTATCAACGTATGCGAGTAGATGAAGTAGACGCAGCGACCCTCCTACAGGAGAGCTGAATATTATTGATTGCGCCTGGCGAGCTTTGACAAATATATCCATAATAACATAGACAGCGCCGGTGCAAGGATTCTGTCTGCAGGCTACGCGGCTGCGCAATAAGATTTTCAATTTATTAACAAGATCTCACCCGGGTTCTGGGATTTTCGATTCATCCATAATTTCACATAACTAATCATTTTTATATATCGACAATCATTATTATATATGATCTTGTTGACATCTTTTCATTATGGATTTTCAGCCATTATCATCGTGGTAGGTACACCAAATGGCGTCCATTTCTGCGCAGTATCGAAAGTATGCGCGAATGCAATTTGGAGTTAAAATTATAAATAAACCTCATCAATAATTAATTATTGAAAAACCATGAGCTATAGGCAGAGAAAGACTAGCAAGATTTATATGGAAAAAATACGTTTCATGTATGTATATAAATATATACGTATGCATATGTATATGAAACGTACAGTACATTTGTAATAGTTTAAGAGATAAAGTTAAAATAATATGTCGCCCACATACTATGCTTAGGGCAAAAGATAAGGCCGGGCAGCAGATTGCACGCAGTCATACTCCAGAGTTCGCATCAAATTATTGAATAATGCAGTACTTACATGTATCCTAGTGTGAGTAACAGCAGCTCAGCTTCTTTTTTCACGAAAACGCAATAATTCGCGATAACACGGAATAACTCGTCAATTCAAATCAATAATGGCAATATTAATGACTGTAATATAACAAGGAGGTGTATTCAAGCTTAATGCCCGGGACAGAGTAAGGCTCGTTCGATTCGTTCGATTCGCGTCTCTCCCCTCGCTAAGACTCGGAATTTGATAAATTATAGAAAAGGTGCTCTAAGGGATGCAAACTAAGGAGCTTTTTCGAATATCTGACAGAATTCGGGAGCGCGTCTGTGCAAGTGCAGTGAAACTAAAGGTCCTAAGTCACGTGGTTGTGTCTTTATTCGCGGTATTAAGGACTGCCTGGGAAGTTACGTCGTTTTGATCGGAGACAGAAGCTATGATGTGGGCGTATATCGATCGGTTGCCGAGTGTGCGCCCCACGGGCCGATGTTCGCGGTAAACATCGAGGAGTTCGTCGTCGAAGCTCACTGTGCTCAGGCGAGAGCGGGATGCATACGCTGATAGCGTTGATCGCGGTCGTCACCGCGTGCGTAGTAGCACGACCACCGGGTGAGTAAAAAAAAATTATCCACGTAATTTTGTTTTACACAAAATAATCGGGTTTTAAGTCGCCGCGATTTTTCCGCTAGCGCATTTGCAACTTTTTCAATCGGCCAAGTTTACGAGTTATATTTCGGCATTTGCTACTACGAACGAAGAACACCTGTTACACTTACAGCGCCGCGATAGTTTGAATCTGCCTAATGTTTTAAAACATTCATGAAAACATTTTGAGTGTTTATTTCATTTCAAAATTTTTATTGATGAAAATTTACATCTGTGATAGAAACATCCTAGGATGTTTCTGGAAAATCATAACGAGGAAAACGGATGTGAATGTCAACAAGTTGCAGGGTGGGTCACTCCCACATGCGCACAAAGTTATGCGTGTGGATGATTTCTTTGCACTCGAGCACTTGTTGAAGGTACTTAACAGATCGTTTAAAAACATATTCATATATAATTCTTATATTTTTGCCAAGTATCATTATATGTTAAGTATATACAATTCATTTTATTTAATTCTTATTCACTTAAAGGTTATTATGTGTATAGCGATTGTTTAACATTTTATTGAATTAATTATCAAAAACACTTACTCCTATGTTTCCAAACTTAAACTGGAAAATTGTTTTTTTAAATATATTTTCAGAACTAAGATGTAGATGTTGATGAATAAATATGTGTGTAAATAAAATTGTTAATTATCTGTTATACATATTAATTACTGTGCAGGTGCTTCTTAAAAATCGTTTAATCTTTATTTCTATCGATAAAAAATATGTATCTATTTATGATTTATGTATCTAATATTTAGTAGTAGAGTATTTTTACAATACACGCATAATACATTTGTATTGTTTATATACACACAGGTGCAAATGTATACACAGGTTCAAACAAATAAAAGTTATATTAAGATAAAGGGTGAATTTATTCAGTTTTTGCAATATAATCAGCAGAAGCAACAACTTTGCCAGTGACAAATATGGGTTATGTTGCAAACCTTATGATCTACTGTTCGCTCTGGCAAATGTATTCGGCCTCCAGTATTTTAGATATAAAGTGAAGAAAAATAAAGGTACCAATGAAAAATTTCCAAACAGTATAATAAATTTGACTTACATGGTCTTATTACTTTGAAAATAGGGGTTCGTGCTTATTTAGTAAGAATGTGATGGGATATTGAATTCTAACCTATTCGGCAATTTAAGCCTCCTGTTTTACACAAGACAACTTAAGGGGACATCTTTACTATCGAAGTGTGTGATCCACAATTTGAGCATGAAATAACAGTTTGCTCGGAGTGCTTAAACAGCAGACAAGAAGCACTTGTCACGTGGTACATTTCCACATGAGAAATGGATAGAGACACATGCCAGCGTTCTGTTCGTATAGACCTGCTATGTTTCGAAATCTGTTTTGAAAGACAAGAAAGCAACGTCACATTGAAACTAACCAAAATGTTCACTGGGCAGGACTAAATTGGTAAATATCAGAGTCAGACTGAATCTGATTGACCAATTTCGAAGAGATCTGTATTCAACAGCCTTGATGGCTTTGCCATTAGCCAACATAGTATGGGCTGCAAAATGGACTTCTTTAGCTGTCTTAGAAATTTGGCCGATAGCCGATCGAATTAGCGTACAGGGTAGTCGTTGCTTCAATCAGATTCGTCGATAGCTCTTTGCAAAAGAAACGGAGCTGCAAGGGTCAAAGTGCGGAAAAATTGTTGGGCTAAATGTAAGTACTGGCATTCTTCTGAAAGAACTGGAGTGGCGCTTGGTAATGAGAGGAACCAGCACATCAGGATATTTCGGAGGCTGTTTAAGTGCTAGAATACTGCCAAGCGGCCAAGAGGATAAAAATATCACACGATATGGCGAATTATTGCTGATTATCTTATCAACGATTTTTCCCCAATGTTACAAAACACGGTAGCTTCGCTTACATATATCATGTTACCCAAAAGTATCAGTTATCGTGATAAATTGAGAAGGTTTAGTTTAATAAATCAGTGTACCGGGTTGGTTTTTATATGTTTTCTAGTTAATATATTGGATTGACAAGTAACTCATAGCGTTTTAATTAATATTTTTAAAGTTTATTTTTATTAAAAATTAACAACGTATGGCCCGTAAAGTATTCTCCCCGTTATTTATATCTTGTTTCCAACATTGAACAAGATATTTTGTAGAATTCACTCGGTTTCTCGAAAACTCGAAAAATTCATTCAATCAATCTCAAGTTTGCGTCAATATTCTATAAAACCTTTCTAGTGACGTATACTTTGGCAACTAGTGAAGATGCATAACTATATATTACAGCAATGTAAGCATAGCATTTTCTATGTCAGTTGCCTCGTCGCTTGACAAGAGTTTTCGTGCAATAGTTGGTGTAGGTAAGTGCTCTTGTTTGAATTCAATGGCCAGAACGCGGAGCGTCTTTGAATTTGGCATACCAATCGCAAGCGGTTCTTTTAGCTATATCACTTTTTTCATGTACAGTACAAATGTTACAAGCAGATGCGGCTATAGTTACAAGCAAAATTAGACAATGCTAATTATTCTTAACTAGAAATTCTTTTTTTATCGTCATTATTACAACCCAAAATTGTCCCACTGCTAGACCCGTTTCTCGTCCCACAATGAGGAGTTAAGGCCTTAGTCCGCCCAGCTAGCCAAGTGTGAATTGGCAAATTTACAAATATGCCAACATTATGTAGAACTCTCGGGTATGCTAGTTCCCTCAATGTGTTTTCCTTCACCAAAGCAAGTGTTAAAAAGTAGAGGTTCGTGCAGTATTCCATCTTGGGTCTCCTGTGCAGAATACCGACGTTCAAACCATTCGGCTGCCACTGCTTCTAGCCTATTTTAATGATTCAAATATTAATAAGAATTAACTCTAACAAAAAAGGTACATGGAATGTGATTAAAATATAAAAAGCTTAAAAAATTTAAACCGTTTAAAAAAGCTCAAAATGATAATATAAAGCGAAAATTGATTTAAATAAAATATTATTGTATATACCACATACTGAAATGCTGGACGTAGGTGCCAAACCAAACAGATAATTCGTAGACTCGTAGGTTCAGTCTCGCCACCAAGGAGTGTAGCTCAGTAGTAGAGTGTTAGCTTTGTATGCTAAAGATCCTGGGTTCTTTTGACAGCGCCCGCGCTGTCGATCCGATCCTTGGGTCCGTGGGTCGATCCTTTTTTGTTCCTGTAACTCGGGATCATAATAGCTACAGGTATCCCTTTCCTGTCGTAAGAGGTGACTAAAAGGGGGCTTCCAGGGTTGTGGGCGGTTAGGGTGGGGAGCTTGAACCGTCCAATCAGCGACCCCGGGAAGGACGACGGTATGCGTGGACGCGTACCATCGTAAACATCAGAAGGTGCCGTTTGAGTGGATCCTCATCACGAGCAAAGCCCAGCGGGCACAAGCTCAAGTATCCGGTTCCATTCCGTTGGATATACCGGA
>PDGT01000130.1:501488-537211 GCA_003671415.1 Megathymus violae
ACAACACCAGATATCTTTTTAAGCTTCCCCCCTAGAAAAACAAAGGTTCACTCCCGCCATATCACGATATTTTATTAACTCCTTTATTAATTAAGATGTTTCAATCGTCGAATACTATTGTGGTTCGAAATTTACATCGTCTTCAAACATTTCAGTATATAGCGCATATAATATTATTTTATTTTAAATTATTGTCGCTTTTTAGTATCATTTTGTAGGGTTTCTTTTTAATGTTGGTTGATTTTTTTAAGTTTTTTATTTTTCCTATTTTAGTGTAGTGTAGTGTGTATACATACATAAGACTAGTATAGGTATTACAAAATGTTACTATGTAATGAGACAATATCTGATTCATCGATCAACTAGAAAGAAGGAATAATAAGTTGTGTAGGCGGAACGGTTTCGCAAAATCTTTATCTATGGCATAATTAGATGTGTGGTTTCAAATTTTAATTGAAAATTATGTATCCATCGACGAATTATCACCGCTTTGTATTTCCAGTCCAACTATTAGAGACATCGAAAAATCGCGATAGCAAAACTTATTCGGTGTGATGAGAATTTTCTGCAGGAGTATAAATATCAAAGGGCTAGAGTACCTAAAGTCTCATAAGACATCAGCCAGATTTAGAGGGTTAACCCCAACATGGGTAAATTGGGACTTGGGGTTATAAATGGGGTTATATTATAATTACTAATGTCTTGAGAAACAAATCATAAGAAGCTTTTTTTAATGTCGTGGATAAATAAATTGTTGATTTTGAATTCGTACTATGGATGTGAAGCTGATGCTCATTTATTGCAATGCAATATTTTAGACTGCCTAAGTCTTAATATGATGCTTGATATATTTGTAACTCAAGTCAATAACTAAGATACTTTTTCTTCCTGATCAGATTCTAGGAGCGAACAGATTCCAGGATGTTTTTGTAAAGTTTTGTTAAGATAACAGTATTTTAAAATGATACAATAGGTTATAAATGACATTTATAAAATTTCTGCTACAATTAGTAACAACTTTCTTTACTGTTTTCACTTTTAACTTATAGATAACGCGATGTGTACATAGTATAAAAAATTCAATCAGAAATATGTTATTGGGAAACGTAGTTTAGGTGATTGGATGGTGTAGATTTGAGTTTTTTGTTAGGTCATTATGAAAGCTTGGAGTGTACGTCATCATGCTATTGTTTTATGTTACTGTCGCAAGAACCTAGGCTAATAATATGAGTCGACTGTTCACAGAAGAAAGCTTAAGGTCAGCTTAAGCTTTTCATTTTAATTTCCTACTTTACATATTTTTGTTAAATGTGGTAAGGCTTTAAATTCTCTATCCGGTTGAAATGGAGCAACCGAAATTAGGACAGTCTGGAAAATCAGGCCGCTTTAAAAGTGTAGGTATTCAAATTAATAAAGGACTTGACAGTAATAAACGTAAATTAAAAAAGGAATGCAGGTATCTTTAAAATAAGAATGAGGGAATTCTTCAAAACAAAATACCATATAAATAAAATACACATAACTGAATTCATGTAACGAATATTGTTGTGGGATTGAAAAATAGGTTCTCAGATATAGGTAATGACAATTAAAGTGTTAATTAATTAAATTGTTAATTTCCATTATACCCTAGATTATATATATATATATATATATATATATACAAACACAAATTTAAAATGTAAACACTATATATAGTGTTTAAAATTTCAATCGTCAATAAAATACTTTTTTATTCATCTACTTAAGTTTAAATACATTTTTTAAACATGTAATGATGACACTTGATGTTAATATAGTTTTTTCAAATATTAATTTAATTTAATTGTTTAATTTTAGTTTGTGTGGGATAATATAAGATATTTAGTAGGATATAAATGTAAACATAGAAATATTTATATCAATCGTATTATTTGATAAAAAGCAACTTGAATTTTTTTTTGACCCAAGTAAAAATTTTACCTTAATTTTTGTATATTGTCACCTAGTCACTGTCAAAACCAAACACGGCAAAAATTCTTGTAAAAATACATAAACAGAAATACACTCAGGAGGAACTGGTCACAAAATCTTGTTCCGTTATTAATAATGGTTGCTCTATCGTATTTTATGGGTGTTACATATACGTTGGAACAATATCAACATATTACAATACTAAACACGTTACAATAATTTCTGGTTTTCAGGTAAGTAAAATTCGAATCTATCTGCTGAAGTCTGATCAAGAAAGGCTGATGTAAGGCTTGAATTTACTATGATAATGCTTTTACATTTAAATATATTTCCATTCACTTATGTACCTTCTGAATTAAGTAGTTAATTGAAATTCTCTGTGAAGTGGCTGTATTTGGAAATTTTAGACACAACTAAACTGCGCCCAGACTCTTATTTCATTACAAGAATCTAATAAATCCTGCCCCGAGAGAATTTATTTTACGTTGGAGACATGATATGACATGACATGTATAGTAAGATTTTAGATGTTTTATGCTCTTAATATGTACCGTGCGGAAATTTTTCGTCGAGTAGTCATCAAATAATGCTTAATTGTGTAGAGACCTCTTAATACACAAAAAGAGAAAGGCAGAATCGAAACTGATAATCGCTTTGAAGTGTATTACAATAAACCTGACCCCTTTAGATGAACAAAATTAAAATTGGACCCTAGGTTGGAGTACCTAAGTGATGGATTATACCGTGTACTCGACATATGTCCGGCCCTTAGATTATGTTTCGCTTGGATCTTTGGATTTTATAAATACAGAATTGCCATTGAAATATTCTCAGTAGTAAATTATAATATATATTATAATAAATATTGTGAATGAGTCTGAGATCGTGTAGGATCACGTTCTTTCATTCATGAGGAAGTATTTATTGGCTTGAATAGTTTGAAAGTTGAACTCTTGCTGGTGAGATCTGCGTTCATACCCTACGCGTACTAATACGCACTGGAGTATGTATAAGAATGTGCTTTACAGTAGGCAGTTAATGGGTTAAGACCATATTTTCTTGATATTGTAATAACCACGTTATATTATTGATATGTTTCATCTTCTAATGGCGGCAGGGAGTTAATAAGAATGCCCAGTTGTGACAAAAATTTGTATTGGTCTTTTCTGAATACATTAGATAAGCTGGGCATTTTTAACTCTTAAATTACACACGACTCGATTATTGTAACAAAACTGTTCAGTTTAAATTATATTTATATATAAATAGGTAAAGACAAAACAGGTCAGTACCTTTTCTCCTCTATTTGTCGACCAATTTTACACGGAGCGAAAATTTTGAAAACAACGTTATTTAATTATTTTTGTCGAATCGCTAGCACTTGGAAAACTCCACTTTATTTATATTGTGGACACAAAGTTGAGTCTGTTTGTCCTAGAGTCCAAGACAACCATTTTTCCACTTACCTCATAGATGGAAGAGACAATGGTGTCAGGTTTTGTCGCTTTTACCAGGGGTCTCTAGGCTTTATACCGTTCGGTTTAATTCTGCCTCTATTTGTGCTTTATTAAGATTACTAAGGTAATTAGCCTTTTAAGATCAAATGTTATTCGTTTTGGTAAAATTGCAGATCTGTTTAAAAACAAATTTATCGGTTCCTGGAGGTAGACATGTGTCTGATCTGACTAGCTATCCCGATTCCAAGTTTTGGTTTCAAATTCGAGTAATAATTAGTATTAATGTCCAAAAAATGGTTCCTTTTTAGCCGGGAACACATCTTTAGTGCTCCTGGCATTTCATTTATAGGCGATAGGTCATCATTATTCATAATCACATGGCTCGAGCGTACGTTTGTCGACTCTTGAACAAAAAAACGCTTTATAAGACAAAACTTATTAGCGTTTTTCCTAATACTATGTATATTTATGAAACAGTGTATTCTGAGTAGTATTTATTCGTGATTCAATTTAGCAACCCTTTTTTTATGACTATTCGTAGGTAATCAAAGTGCACCCCTTATTGCAAGCCTTTGATGTATCAAAAAGGGTTTTGACTTGGTATTTGATTAAATCTCTGGATGTAGAGATTGATTTAACAAAATTCAACTGTTTGTCACACGCTCTTTGTTTCATTTTGTGTATTTAATCAATGTAAAGAACAAAGGCAAACTGCTGTACAGTATTTTAACATACAGCGTGTTAATTATGAGATAATAAAAAGTCCATCGGAAGACTATCAATATTTTGACTGTCGCTAAGATTGTTAACACACAGTGGTTATCGTTTCCGCACGAAAATACAGAAAATTACAAAGCAAATTAAGAAAATTACATTTGTTGGTTCTTAAGCTGTGAATTAGAAATGGAAGTTCTTGTTAAGTGATTAAAATACAATGTTCTTACAAATTTTGGTCTCTACACCTCAACTCTTGATATTTGCCATGAGAACATTGTTCGCAAGTGTATTCTCGGTTCGGCAAAATCGATGAACATTATTTACGAGTACACTGTGCTAGGTTAACATCTTTATATAGCTGGGAGGTGCTTTTGCCGAGCGAGAGTCTTTTACCTTTTTATGCAGAAGTGAATGGATGGCGACGGTTACAAATGAGACCTTTTATCTAACCCCTTTTTCAATAGTGGGCGACAAAATTTAAGGCGACGTGACATAATACGAATATAAAAAACTAATTTGACTATACAAAGACGCGAGTATTCTAAAAGTGAGTATGTTAAGATATGTATTCAGCTCTCGGGAATAAATTAGAGTTGCAAAATTTAGCTCGGTAAACATACGCTACACGGAAATATAACCTTTTTTTCATAATTTAAAATAGTGTCTTGTTATTTCAAATAGCACTTGCTAATTAGTACTCATTACAGGTACGCTGTGAATTGAAATAGTGTTATTTGAGATTGAACTCATATATCTATATGTGATCACCCGATCACTAAAAATTAAACGTACTGCCTACTCGTTTTTACATAAATGTAACCATATACTGGAAACTCATTAAAATGAAATTATTGAAAATAGTTCGAACGGTAGCGCCCATTAAATAATTAATAGCAAAACGTTTCTTATAGTTTTACTGCTTGGCCTTGCGGATAAAAATCTTTAATTTAGCCTTATGTTCGAGGAACTTTAACGTAGAAGATTATTATGAATATAGTTTAAGTTTTAAAAATCAGTTTTAATATATCCTACAAACGAGCAATTTTAAAATCAAATCCGTTAACAACAATTTTATCATTAGTTGTGATTGAAGATGCCAAGGTAAGGACATAATATGGTATAGAATTTATTAGAAGGAAATATGATAAATATCTGATATATAAATGCTTAATAGATAGATACGATATTATTATTCATCAAAAATTAATTATTTTTATTAAGGGGAAACCTCATTCATGTAATGTGAACCTGATATGTCAGCGTGTACAGAAGGAATCTGAAAAAGGAAAAAAAAAATTTATTATTATTTTTTTATTTAATAAGTTACACTAACAAGATAAACACCAAAAGCAGCAAATTAAAACATGCACTAATTCAAATATATAAGTGTTTTACCTCAGTTAAAGGTGTAAACAACACTAATGAAACACGATACGGCATCAAATTAAACAAGAAACAAAAAACCTAATCTGAAACGTTTTACATTTAAAAAGCAGTGAAACAAAATATTATAACTAATATATAGAATTATATATTGAAATTCTTCATAAGAATAACTATAGATCATAATAGCGTTTACCAAACAAAGTTTTTGAATTTGTTTTGCGAGTTACAGAAAATAACGATCGAAGGTAATTTTTGATTGTGAACATTAGCATCATGAAAATCAATAACGTCAGAGACATAAGAGTTGTGAGTAATATTATAATTTGTTAATATACTATTCAAGGGGGCGAAATGTTCCAAATTAGATCGCGCCCGTTTATTTATAAAAAGTTTAAATTTCCCAAACCTAGGTTGATTTCTTGGCACGCAGAGGTTGATTTGCGATAAAATGTCAGGAGAATCAATTTGTCCATTAAAAAATTTATATATGAACATGGTGTCCAGGAACTTACGGCGCGAGACGAGGGATCTTAGCTTAAACTGTTTTAAGCGATCTTCGTAGGTTTTTAAAGTTTTTGCCAGGTTGAAGTTATATGACAAATGCCACATAAATCTTTTCTGTATTCTTTCCAGTCGTTTGATATAAACTTCATAGTGTGGGTTCCAGACAATGCTATAGCACTCTAGGCCGCTTCGTACGAGTGAATTATAAATAGCATTTTTTGTGCTGGGATTCCAAATTAAGAGAGCTTTTTTAACAATATTTCATGGCTGACCTTGTCAAAGCCTTTCCTAAAGCCGGTATTTATTGCATCCACTGTTCTACCGCTGTCGACTTCTGCAGCAAGGTCTTCGACATACGATAACAGATTAGTAGCAGTAGATCGTCTTATAAAAATCCGTGCTGCTCCAGACAAATCATCTGTTTCACGTGCCAGGACAGTGTTGGATGTAGCAGACCCTCAAAAACTTTTGCTAAAACATTGAGTATAGAAATGGGTCTGTAGTTTTTAACTTGGTTACTATTTATATATTTAAACAAAGGAACAATAAGTGCCTCTTTCCATGCCGACGGGAAAATGCTAGAGTACAAAGGTTTGTTAAAAATTATAGTTAGAGGAATTGTCAGTGCTTTTGCACATTTCGCAACAAAGATAGATGGAACTCCGTCGGAGCCAGCACCTTTCCCTGCGTCAAGTCTCTGTAACACTCTAAATACCTGAGCTTTAGTGACAGTTATAGCCGGTAAAAAATTAGAAGTGGCAGATTCAGAAACGTCAGTACAATATATATCCTTATCTGAGCTATACACAGAACAGAAATGCTCAGCAAATAAGTTACAAAGGTTAGTCCCATCTTTTGCTGACTTTTTATCATAATACATTTGGGCGGGGTATGTATTTTTTGCCTCCTCTTTTATGTTTAAGAAAAGTTCGAAGAAATTTAGGATTAGAGGACATGGTGAACTCTAAGTGACGAAGATATCTTTTATAATTATAATCGTAGAGCTTAGTAATTCTCTCTTTAAGCATTTCAAAGGTGAGCAAGTCCCGAGGGTTTATATACTTTAACATTTTTTCCTGTATTTTAGCTTTTCATTTAGTAGTTTAATCAATGCTCTTGAATACCAGATTGGATATTTTTTAATATTAGAAGGTCTGGTTTTTGGTACATGCTTCATGATTATTAGGTTCAGAAATTTGTAAAAAATAGACACAGTATCATTAATAGTAGCATATTTTAACAGGAAAACAGACCACGAAATATTATTTAGCTCATCTATAATTTTGTGATAATCCGCTTTATAAAAATGGAACCTAGAACTATCAATATTTGGTAAGAGATATTCAGAAAGTTGTAATTAAGCACAAAACTGTGGGATGGTTGTAAAGGGTCAGGTATAGATAGTGGATTTGGATCTACATTTATCTGCGTTATAAGTGGGGTGCTAAGTAAATCTAGGATTGTATCTTTATTACTTAAGTTTGAGTTGTACTGTGCCAAATTTTTAAGAGACATGAAATCCTATAACAAATTGTTTAGTAAGCTATTAGTCCACTTAACTTCAAATGGAAGTTCGCCAGAGTTGATCCAAGTCATGCTACTCAAATTAAAGTCACCGAGTATAAGTAGCTCGCCGTTACGATTCTCAAGAACACTATTGATATTCGAAATGAAGGTTTGCAATATATATTTTTGGACAGAGGGTGGTATATAAACACCATATAATATAAATTTTCAAATTCATTATTGTTGTTCACTTCAATCTTAACCCACAGGTCCTCACAATCAGACTCACAACAAAATAAACTGCTTGATTTCAAACGCTTAGAGACCGCCACCAGGATTCCCCCTCCCTCTTTTTCACAATGGAAACCACTGCTCTCACAGTCGCGCCTGTAAACAGCATACCTGTTGTCAAATATTTCACTATCGGAAATGCTGTTATTTACCCACGTCTCTGTGAGGACTATAATCAAAGTCACTACAAACTATGTTCTTAAAGAGCTCTAATATTTTAGTTCTTAAGCCTCTGACGTTTTGATAGTAAAAGTTAACATTGGAAAACATGCCCTTTTGTTACTTTAGGAAGTCTAGCTACATTATGACAAACAATTTAACAAATCTATGTTTTTCATGTGAATGTAATTAGATTCCTCGTTTTTGCACATATAGATATGAGAATCCCGCACCCAGACGAACTTATATTTTAGTTCTCTTGCTCTTTTCTGGGCAGCTGCGTGTACAGATTTATTTTTCACGTGAGAGATACTCAATAACATATATATGGGTTTCTTTTTATCTGCAGCTATACCCAAGTGAGATGAGTTTAATTTGTCGTCTTTATTTTGCTTGATGAAGGGAACAGTAACTGGTAGGAACTCATCTCGTAGTCGCAGACTGCCAAATTTGACCAGAATTCAATTTTGCCAACCTTGAACAGTAGTGAACGTTGGTCTCGCTAACAGGACATTTTATTGTTTTGCGTAGGTGCTATACTAAATTTACCAAGTTTACTTGGTTATTTTCTTGCACACATTGAATTTCTACATTGGTGCACCTGGCTAACTGGTCCAGTTGGTCGACGCGTGCAGCGAGCGACTTATTATCAGACCTCAACTCGTCGCTTTATTTTCTAATGTTGGCAATCTCAATCGTCCTCGCCCCGTGCTCAGCTCTAATTTTTTCTAACTCAGCGTTAAGGTGCGAGATAGATGACTCAAAAGAAGCAATTGCATGTTGAACCTCCAATAATTCAAGTAGAAATAACAGCTTAAAAGACGATTGAAGTTCTTCTTTAATGATCTCCCGTATATTGTTAGCCGAAAAACATAGACAATTGTTATCAGTACCGGTGACAGGGCCTGGGGCGCTTCTCGGTTCACACGGTGTGTAACAAATTCTAGTTGGGGAGACGAAGTTGCGTGTATTGGAATGTTGGTATTGTCGCTTAGATTCCGATCTTTACTGCGACTCATAGTACAAACCCACTGCGATCTAAACTCCATGGCATAAGTTTCGTAATTGTACTTAGTGATGTTTAAGCACGTACAATGATAGCTGTCCTTACCACGCGAACACCGCATTGCTGGCGCTTTATTTAAAAGAGATAAACACCCAGCACAAACAGTTGTTGATCCCATATTTCTCAGAGAATAGTGTAGGCAAGTTTAAATAAATAAACTTAGTAATTTTCGTCTGCCCGTACTGTGAATCGTCGTGGTAACAAGGGCTTAAACGCCATGCAGGACGCGTCGCTTTGGCGTTTGTTTCAACGAGTTGCTTTATCACACAAGAAAATGTATAACAATTTAATATTTAATCAAAATGTTCTAAGATAAGGTATTTTCACTGTATTTACGAAAAAAATACCAACTAAACTTGTTTCTATGGCACCCAGCACTGTATTTACTGCTATAAAATGTAATAAATGTACAGTTACTAAACTTTACTAAATAAAATGTAGGAACGTAAACGTATCTCGCACATTCACTCCGCCTTAAAAAATCAACAAACACTTCAACATTTAACAAACATATTGATTTTATTTTCATCAGTATCAAATATCAGTTATTACGTAATATGACTTATCCTCTAAAAAAGCGATCAGATTTGAGATAGCTAGCGTAATATTCAGGTGTAGTTTGGTCGATAATTAATTACGTATACGAGTATTTTTTTCTCAACGTCATTTCTGATGTTCGACTCTTTTTATCTATACATATAATAAAATTGTAACTGATCGCTGTCTCTACATGAAGGATATAGGAGAAAAATTATTATCAGGGGCCTTTATCAACGCAAAAGAACCAAGATATAGTTATTAGAATTTTTGTCTGTTTGTTTGTGCGCGCTAATCTCAGACACGGCTTAACCGATTTCTTTTTGGTTTTCACTAATGTATTGTAATAAGCATGACTTCATATTTCAAGTTTGTTTTATGTAATCCGTCCATAAATAGAATTTATACCTTATAAATGAATTTAAAATAATTTTTCTGAAACGAAGCGAGAGCAGATTGCTAGCATACTATAAAGTTAATAAAACAGCAAGTTTTACACGTGTCGAAGCTCAGTGCTAAATAAACGGACAAAACTGTTTGCTTATTATATTCATGTTTATCATTTAACATATCATGTATTGATATGTTAATATTACCGAAAATAATTTTATATTTCAATGCTTTTCGAAATATTCCGAGGTCAGGTAGATGTTTCTCGATACATTCTAAGCAGTTTATACAATGTAATCAACGACATCTTTGACAGTTGATTTTGTTACTCGTGTTCATATTGTTACGCAAAACTGGGTTAAGAAGATTAATAAATGTGCCAATCGAGATAAATTATAATATGGAGCTCTGTTATGCACATAAGTGGAACCCAATGGGTAACATACTATTTTTTCTACTTACGGGCTATGTTAGTCTAAGGATGAAGGTTCTCCTGCTCCGGGATCTCGGCACATATTGGAAATTTCATGGCGAAATCTGTATTCTATTTCTCTGCAGTGTTGAGTTGATGATGTGTGAAGCCTACTTTGAGTCATGATGATGTAGGTACGAAAAATTAGCCTTCGATCTTACAAGTATCATATTTGATTATATTATTATTTATTATACCCGTATTAAATAAGAAAACAATCAAATATCACGACAAAGTCGTTTGCGTCTTAAGCAACTGCTTGGAAAGAAACATGTTCCTAATAATATTTAAATGACAACCAGATATGTATATGCACTGGAAAATACTTCAGATTTTTGCTACACCAGCGATACGATTTGAATTTTTTTTTCTACGGCTTCTTTTTGTGAGCCATTTGTGGGAAAGTCCACATGTGCAGCACAAAGAGACTTAAATATTTATAGTAAATCTAAAAGTGGTTTTATCCATAGTAAAACTCATGTCCAGAAAATTGTCAACTGTAGAAATATTCAATCGCTTACGCATTATAATTTAATTGATGTGTTTTATGATAAACGACACTTCAAATATTAATATGTACATATTATAACAAAAGTCTGTCTATATCATATTTAAAATTATAAATATTATTTATGAACTTAAAAATAATGCACATAGCAAATAAGTTATTTTAAAAATAGACACATCAAAAACCTGATAATAAATTCTTACATTTTAAAAACGCGTGCCATTCGATACTACAATGAAAAAGATAGTAGGTACATACTAATTAGAATCTAAAATTACATTTCACGACAGCAGAATGAAGACAAGCATTGTTTTTCATCAAATACAACATTACTATGGCCATAAACATTTTAACGAAAGTTTTTTTTCTGAATTGAAATTTGGAATGCATCATTTATTATGTCACAAAGTAGGATAATTTTCCGCCAACTCCATAAATTTCAATGTGGAATGGAGTGTTCATTATAATTGTGGTGTCGGCCTCGCACTAACTAGGTACTACTACGACTACTAACTACTTCCTCTGTCGAACGATATTATAGTATAGATTAATATATTAATGACAAGGATGCCTGGAAATAATAATGTCGAAACCAGTTCCGCGGAGGTTTAAACTTTTGTAGTTACCAGTGTTGTTTTATAAAATGTGCTGAGTGTAGTGTAAGCAAAAAATGACGTGCATTAGTGTATTTACAGAAAACCTATATGATTAAATGATTTTCAATTTGAAGATCACAAAAGATTGAGGTGGCCGCATGTTGTTAGAACTACTAAGTCTGTTCGTACTGTTTAAGCTGGGATTCGTCGAAACTCTGTATGGAAACAAAACAAATTGTCGCGAGAACTGAACATTCTGGTTTAGACTCACTCGCGTATCGCGGATGCTTACCGTCGATGTGTACGTATCTAGGTTACGTACGGTTAAATAGAGTAGATCAATCAAAACACTTGTTGTACCGATACGCGGGAAAAAGGCATAAGAAATATTCTTTTTACTGATGAAAATCTTTTCACGATTGAAGATTACTACATGAAGCAAAATGACAAAGTGTATGTCCATATCTCTAAAGAAGTTTTGTAAGTGGTCGGAAAGGTGCATTGCTCCTTGTGACCATTGGGTCATCATACGGCGTAAGACACGGTTTGGTGTGTAGTATTATCATGGAGTCACAAAGCTTCATTTTTGTTAAAAGGATGTATCGAAGGGTCTAAAGAGACCGTCTCAGATCGTGACTTGAAACCTCTCAGCAATATATGTTTTAAAAATGTAATGTGAACTTTCCAGCCACCTGGATACAAGGCTCGAACTATCCGATTCTGAAGTGAAACCAATTTTCCCGATTTTCTAAGAGCTTAAGACTGGTTCTTGTTTAATCTGACA
Source organism: Megathymus violae (assembly GCA_003671415.1). NCBI lineage: Eukaryota > Metazoa > Arthropoda > Insecta > Lepidoptera > Hesperiidae > Megathymus > Megathymus violae. The sequence continues at coordinate 513,815 of PDGT01000130.1, forward strand.
TCCTTGGACTACCAACTATGCTTTTAATGACACGCTGACATCGCACCTCATACGAAATAACTAGTGCGAACATGACTTAATTTCCCATGGAAACATTAAGAAAATCCATAGATTCGTGGGCAGACAGATCGAAGGTCTGTAATTTAAGCTCATAAGTACAGACGGGACCATTTCGAACACAATTTTTTTGTAATACAGAATCTTGAATAAATATATGGTTGTTAAAGTTCATTACTTCATTAAAATAAATCCAGTTTTATTTGCAACAGAACTTATGGATCTCGAAAGTCACATTTATGTAAACTAAATGAGCTTTTACTGCTATCTCTGGATGGTATTTTCTTGAAAAGTAACCTTTTGTCTTTTAACTAATATTTAAAAGAGACTAAGCCTTGACCGGATTTGATATTTCTTTCAAAATGTTTTGTAGTGTATATACTCATCCGAAAGTATTAAAAAAATCATCGATTCATTCTTATTATTCATTCTGTGATAAGTTTGTGTTGGTCTAAAAGAAAAGTAATTTATTATTATCTATTTCGAGGAAAATGATTACTTGTATGTTCTTTAACAATTCGATCGATCGATTATAGTTATGAAATGAAATGAAATGAAATAAAATAATATTTTTATTCGAAGTTGGTTTTTATAAACACTTTTCGAACGTCAAACTACGCTATCGCTTGAACAAATCCCTACTGTAAGTGGTCTCGGAAGAAAAAGCGGTAAGAAACTCCCGAGGAGTTTTTTTTTCCTACTCACAGTTACAGAACGCACTTAAACTGGCTTAATATTAATCTCATGTCCAAGCAGTCTTATCCTGAAAGCAATCAGCAAGTTTGTAATAACCTTTCCGCATAACAACGCCTTTGACGTCAGCTTTAAATTTACAATATGGCATTTCTGTCAATTTTAATGGAATTTTATTATAAATATTTACACATCTACCCATGAAAGAGCCACCAGATTTGCTTAGTCTGAAATTTGGAACAATCAGTTTAGCCTTACTCCTAATATTAATACTGTGAACATTACTCTTCCTAAGAAAACTATCAGAGTATTTTTAACGTACATAATATTATCTAAAATATATTGTGATGCTACGGTTAATATATCAATTTCTTTAAAGAGATCTCTAAGGGAATGCCTAGGCCTGAGGTTGTAAATGGCGCGTACTGCTATTTTCTGTAATATAAAAATCGACTTAATACCTGCAGCTGAGCCACACAACAACAGACCATAAGACATCACACTGTGAAAGTAGCTAAAATAAACTAATCTTGCTGTTTCTACGTCCGTTAAGAGCCTCACTTTCTTAACAGCGTAGGCAGCTGAGCTAAGTTTTCCTGACAAGATTTCAATATGAGGACTCCATTGTAGTCGTGAGTCTATAGTGATTCCAAGAAATGTTTAATGCGCAGAGGTTAAGTTTTATGGTGGAACGGCGAAACAATTATGGGTCAAGCGGAGAAAATGGAAAATTTTGTTTGACGTAGCCACCTACCTCCTGAACGGTACTTCAGCACTTACCATGAAAATAGTAACGATTTGTGATTTAGAGACATGCAATAGCTAGTGTTATTTAACACTAAACGTAATCGGATATGGTACTTTTCATCGAAGCTCTTATAGATCGACGGCTTGTATCGAGCCTGAATGTTTGACGCGGTTAGCAATGCGGGTGAGGTGAGATGAGGTGAGGAATTTGCGATGGGTTTACAGTATGGGAATTCATCCATGACTAAGCCGAATCATTTTACAGATTAACACTTCCCGTAGATGTATCTGGTGAATGTCCAATTATTATCAGGCGCCATCTGTTCTTTTGTCGAATTCTGATATTATAAAAATCCTTAAAGATTCTGAGTTTTCACACAGGCTAGATAAAATATTTAAATCGTTGGTTGTTATTGTTGATTTGTAGTTGTTAAGCTTTGTCGAAGGCCTTTAATCGACGTTAAGACTGCTAATATTGGTAAGTAACAAATTCAAGAAGTCGAAGGCCTTTAACAGTAACAAATTCATAGTAATTCATAGTCATTAGTAAGTAACAAATTCAAGAAAACGCCCTGAAGCAGAATGGTTTTCTACACTTTAAGCCTCATCGATTATCAGGAGAAACCTGTGCCGCATTCGTTACGCTGCATATTTTCCATGTGATACGGATTAGTGTGTGTCAGCGGATTGCGACGTTGCCGATTTTACAGATGAGTTTCACGTATAAGTAATGGTGACATCGTTCGTTATTTCTCGTTTACATCTAAAACAGAAAATGTAAGTGGATATCATCTATACATACTTATGAAAAAATGATACCTATAAAAAAATTGATCGCTTTGTGTACATGAACGCTATTTAATTTATTAAGGTGATAGAACCCAAAACAATGGTTGTTAGATTTTTTTACTGTTTGACTGTGCGTTTGTTCACGCTAATGTCAGAAACGGCCTGACAGATTTTATTATGGTTTTCACTAATTTATTGCAGTAAGCGTCACTTAATATTTAAATTTCGTTTCATTTCAATCTGTCTAAATAAAAGTTATTATTCTAATTCACAGAACGAGAAAAACCCAGTATTAAAACAATACAGGTGATATTTCTAAGTGTAAGGAGTTGTTTTTCTGAAACGAAATGAGTGCGGTTTGCTAGTCTAGTATTAAGTAATTTTTTACATATTATAATAATACAATGCGTGACATCAATCCGACGTGATGGTAACTTATCTATTAAATGGGTTAATATTAGCTATTAAATACGGCTTCAGTATTCACGCTTTAAAATGTTTTCAACCGAGTTTTAACATCAGGTAAACATTTTGCTAGACAGTTTTCCAGCAAACATTTAAAATGCAGCTGCCCTCAGCAGTCTCGCTTCATGACAGAAATTAATAACTACTCGTAATTCCGACTATAAATAGCAAATTAAAATGTTTTACGCGCTGAGTATGATCATTTTGGCAAATTACGAGTATACGAGTAATCATTTTACAAATTGTATTATGGTTTTTTCGGGTAATGTTGAACACATTTAATTGATACAGAACAAAAGTCATCTATATAGCTCAAAGAATCAGCACGTTGAAGTAGCCGTGCTGGTCATATCTGCCGCAGGAATTTCCAGCACTGGATTGACATAGGCTGATGATAATATTGATAATTAAAATCAATCCATATACATTATCCCTTTAAGATTGTCTTGACTTCATATTTATTACTGTAGATAACCAAAAAAGTCATAACTTTTTATGTTTTTTTGACTTCTCTGGTAAATGGTTTATTTTTGCGTTATATCAAAATAATGAAGAGTTCGTTTTTAGCAATGAGAACGTCCATTGTTTCTTTCATATTTTAACATGTAAGTCGGTGCTATGAATACGGTTGTTAAATGGAACCCGACACTTAACCCGAATTATGGCAGCCTAGCTATGGCAAGCTTCATCTGTGTTTCAACCGTGCTGTAGGCTATTGTTTCTCTGCCAATGAAACGTGTAACAATACCTTGTTACACGATTCGTTCGTAGATATCGTTAATAGTGGATTCTTGTGGAAAAGTTACTCTACTCGAAATATCAATCATCTGTTCCCGAATATGTTGTCCACCCGACATGTATATTGCAAAATTGGTGATACTGAATTAAACGAGCCTAAAGTGGAAAACAAAAGCGGACAGAGGTTACTAGTTATATATTGTAGTAATGACAACGGTATTTTTAATTACGTCAGTGCAATCATTTGCTACGAGATCCATTTGTACACGCGGTTTTTTTCCATGTCTCGATTTGATAATTTACCATGAAGGCCACTTTGTTCGTATACCGGTTGTAACAATAAAAATAGAAATCTTTATCCCAACACGGATAATTTGTAAAGTGACGAAATTTTCACAATACTGATTTAAAATCATATTTAAGTATACAATCGCTTTATAGTAAGCTAATCGCCGAGCCTTATTGAAAGCTATTAGGCGACGTAATTGATTTGTTTGCTAACCGCTGCACTAACCCGTACTGGATTAGTTCCTGTAAACTGAAGTATGTTTCAGGCAAATGCCCGGCATTGGATCGTTAATGGGATGATTGTAATCGGTGCGTACATACAGTTGTTAATTGGACGAAATCAGTAATTGGTTTTGTGGTCGTACTGAATAATTATTTTACATCAACGTTGATTCTAAATGTTTGTCGGTGTTGCATCAGTCAAATTTTATAACTGGTGCGTTTTTTATGATTCATCGATGTTTTACAACTGTCCAGATCAATGAATTGTATTTATAGTATAAAAGCAAAATACTCGTATCTATATCATTATATTAACCGAATAATGAAAGCTCACACATGTCTACCGATCGCCTATATAGTTCGAGTTAAAAAAAAGTAAACAAAATCTCACGATCCTGTGCGTCGGATACAAAGTTATCATGCTACTGTCACTCCTTAATCTTACTCCGTCTGTCTACGATTATAAAATTTTAATGAGACTATAATTTTGTACATAAATTTTAACAAAAAACGAATGTAAATGTAAATTTCTTAGTCAAATCAGTTTTTTTTGTTCGTGGTATAACTAAAAGCCTAAAAAATATTCTCATTTGGATATCAGAAATCAAAAGCTTATACATCAAATTAAAAACTGCCGTATCGCATGAAAGTCCCAAAGGATGCAACCCAAGTAAAAGGTTAATCAGTACGTGTTCATATACAATATAATTTAACTTACTGTAACGGTTTGTTGGTTAAGTTATAAATGTATTGAAGTCAAAGAAGAACTATACTTGGTAGTTAGACTTTGTCCTATTAATAAAAAGTGTTTAAGAGAATAGATCGATCCAAATACTTCTCCAGATAAATATGCGAAAGGCACTCTTTACTGAGGAAACAATTTACGCTCATAGCTTTAACGAAGAGTGGTCGAAGAGATGTACTTTGGACATCATCCTGAGTTTGGTGGGGCGTGTACCTACTAATCATGGAGTCACAAAGTAGTGAAGAATTTAACCATAGTGTATAGATAGACCGTGTTAGGTCATGTTGTGAGTCCTTTCCATTAAGACTGCACGTGTTCTCATGGCGTAGTTCACGCCTGACTCAAAATAAACTTTCCGAATTTAGACTGGCGATCGTCTAGCCCAGATCTGACCCCATGCATAACAAATTATGGACAGTTTTAAAGTTCATGGTCTGTTCTCAACACGCCGACATTGAGTCTTTTTAGAAATCTCTAGAGCGAGCAGAAGTAAAATTTACTTTGTAAATATTGTGTAAATCAAGTTTCTGATCTGATACATGGGGCTGTTTCAGAACAAAAGGTGGCCATTTCAAATACAATTATTTATTGTTTTTTCTTTAAACATCTATATAAATAATGCGTTTTCATTTATAATACAACTTATGGACAGACCGAGTATAAGTGACAACGTTTTTTGTATGAATAATTCTCGGTTGCAATGTTTCTGGTAACTGTTTTGGTTTCTTTCTTTTTAAATTTTCAATTTTTGATATTGAATTAATATTGACTAATTTTAAAAACATCCTTAATTTCCAATTATTTCCTAGATTTTCAATAAACTATGAAATACACAAATATCAACAAATTCTAGTTAATAAACAGTATAGTATTGGGTTAAACAAGTAAAATGCAAACGCTTTAAAGTTTATTTACTCGTGTTCTCGTTCGAGGTATTTCACTCTTTTAACCGACTTTAAAAACCATCTTTCTTTATGCACACTGCAAAGGGCTGAAATAGCTCGCCCGCGGTGGTGTTCTAGGCTACTTATGACGCGAGTCTTCAATAGAAGAGTGAAGAGGCTTTTATAACTTAGTGCATCCGATGTGTTAGACTTTATAACCATTTACCATCAAGGAGGTTCTCAGTTCGTTTTATTTTATGTTTGTGATAAAATAGTTGTAATAATAAAATAATGAAATACGTTCTTGGAATCACTCTTTAATTCTATATTCGTCAGTTTATATTCTGAAATACTTCTTTTAATTTACTGCATTTAATTAAATTTGAGATACAAACGATGTTTATTCATCGTTTTTCTTGACATCCCAAGCAAATTTTTTTTTATTTTTCTCAACATATTTTAAAATTTAATATAACTTTGAGATAAAGTTATTTTGCATTAACAACAAGTAGGTAGTTAGAAATGTTCGCTACGTGCAAGTACAAGGCTTTTTATTTTATTAATGCTAACATCTGTTACCTCATAACTCTGTCATTTATTCACTGATGTGGAAAATTCCTCATTGTTTGATAGCCTATACTTACCTTTGATCCCACTAACTTGAAGAAAAAATACCACCACTAAGGGCGAATAATAGAAGATGAAACCAAGAAATTTACCTTCTTCAAATTGAAGTCTTTTTTTGGCAAAGTATTTACTTGTTTGAATAACGACACTCCATTAAAGCACAAGCGACCACTTCGACATTATAAGACGTACAAGAATTATTGTTTAATGCCTTAGTGCATTAATAACTCATATTATTAAAACACTGCATCTTAACTTTCAAACTGAAAGTTTAACTTTCAGTTTTAGTTTGAATAACTGCTGTTTCCGCACTGCGTAACACAATATGAAACTTATTATTTATAAAGTACTATAGTAGAACAATAAAACCAAAAACCTAAATTATTATAGGTGTTTTTGGTACTCTAAACTTTCCACTTTAGTCTGGTTATTAACTAGACGTTTAAACTTTTGTGTCTTAAGTTATAAATAGACTGATTATTTTTAGTGTTAAGCGCTGGTTTTTTGTTTTGTTTACCATAACGACAATGTTCCACGGATTTAAATCAGAGTTATTTATGTACTCGGATATGTCCTAAACCAAAGACATCTGTATAATCTATATTTGTGATTTATGTCTTCTGAACTAGTCAGACAGATTGGATAGTCATAATACTATTTATTTAATTACGTGTAGTACGTTAAATATGTGTACTTTTCCAACATTGTATATCGAGATGGTCATGTACTCGTATCATCGTGGCAATACATTGAAACAGTTTCAGGAAGTTTCACATTATTTACAAAAACATCATATGAATACGGTAGCGTTAAGAGATGCACGCAGTAGTTCAGGAAAATAATTGTAAGAAAATTAAGTTAATTAAAAAAATTATTTATTTTTATACCTGAGTAATTTATATTTTATTTTCATTTTTTTGGGGTAAGTTTATATTCGGGTCTTTTTATGATTGCTACAGCAAGACAGTCAAAATTGTAATAATAAAAATGTAATATAGTGCAATATAATATAATATAATATAATTGTAATACTCTCGTAGTAGAATGTCTACATTAACTTTTATATAAAAGTTAATAAATAGATGACCTAAAATGCCAAGTATCATTCTAATCTGTGGTGGATAGTATGACACGAACAAAAATTGCAAAAACACATCTTTCGACTTCTATATGAATAATAATAATAATAAAGAAATATTTTATGTACAGATCTGACCCCGTTATAATTTTAATATTAATATCGATATGACAATAATAAATTATGAACTGCAAGGCTCTCAAGTTTCATAATTTTAATAATTTTGTCAGCATTTGTCAATATCGCATGACAATACATATATAAATAGACATACTTGCTTCGCTTTAGAAAATTTAGCAGCATGAGATCCATTTCTCGGGATGAAAATAATCCTAGATTTTGACTCATAATAAAAACTAATATGCCAAGAATAGTCTAAATTTGTTCATTGGTATGTTATACGTAATCAGACAGACAGACAGGACAGTAAAATGGATTTTATTTATAGTTTTAAGAATTAACGAAAAAATAACGAGAAGCTAAAAATGTGCATCTCTAGAAGAGTCATCGATGCATCGCCGGCTCTGAAGGACAGCTCTTCTGTTACACCTTTTTGGAATAATTCCATGTCATAGCGAAACCATATTGGTGATTGCAGATCAGCTGGTGATCCTCCAGGTACCTCAGGGGCCACTTGCTGATCACACGCTTCATCACGTAAGCAAACAGGGAGGTAATTGCAATAAATCTGTAGTTGGCTGGATCGCTGCGATCACCTTTTTTGAGTATAGCGTGGACGAGGGCTATCTTCCACGAAGAAGGTACTTTTCTTGCTGTGTATAAAAGCGACAATTGACTCGTTAAGACGGAAGACAACTCAGGAGCGCATGTTTTAGTAACACTGCAGGAAAGCCGTCTGTTCTACTCGACTTCTTGATATCGAGACACTGAGAAGCCAGGCTGACTAATCTTAGTGTAAAAAGTATGTAATTTAACGGTCTCTCACATCTTGAGACGGTAGGTGGTGTGGCCCTTCATCGCCAAGAGTTGAATTAGATACAAAGAGGGTTGGTACCCTCGGAAATCGGCTTTGCCCTTTGCAATATAAGCCATGGTGATATTTTCCCAATATGTTGTATCGCTGACAAAGTTACCTTCGACAGCCTTAGCTTGTGTAATTTAAATTATATAATTGTAATTTAGTTATTATCTAAATTGGCTCGAAGTTCGTCATTATTTAAGTTTCGCATTATTTAAGTTATTTTGGTTTAAGTTTCGCATTCGAGTATCTATGCACACTTAGCAAAATCAGCCCGCATATAATTCTGTAACTATTATTATTATTATAAATTAATTATAGCGTCTTTATAACAAACAAATCTAATAAGTTAAAAGATAATAAAAAATCTGAGAAACTAGATTAGCTAGTAAAGGCTGTCTTAAATCACGTTTTCGAAATTTTAATAATATAGTTTTAAAGTACAATTTAGAGATTACGGTAAAATATTTATTTATTTGCTATCCTTCATTAAATATCATGAGTTCAGTCGGTCACACATCGTTTGCTATTTCTAAGAATTTTTTAAAGCTCTTCTTTTCCTACTTTGATAAATGTTGATAATATTTTCTATATCAATACCTGCAAAGGTTCACCGCTGTCTACAACTTAGTAATTTTGTTATGCAACTTTTAATTATACCATGCGCAGACGAAGCTAGCCGCAGCATCTGTAGTTGACAGCTGTCAAGCTGTTGCTGCCACCTGGTTTCATAGAAATTAATTATTAGAAATAAATTTTAAATATTTATGACATGGTATGATTAGAATGAAAAATTACTGAAATATAATTTTTTTTTTTTACAATAGCAATAGTTTTCTAAAATCCTGTATAACTTTTCGAGTGGAATCATTAATTTTTATATATTTTTGAAGTTTATTTTATTTTTATAGTACCTGTTGGCATTTTATATTTTCCCTCTATTAGTCATGATAGGCGTGGTGTGAATGATTTTATCCAGCAATCAGCTTACCACGTTGGTTATCAGACGCTTTATCTGCTATCTTTATAGAACAGTCATTATAGCTATATTATATTTATAAACAAATATTTTGCGACGCTCTAAACATTACCTGAAATTTTAAGATTTTTATTCGTACAGGAATACAATGAAACTTTTCATTAGAACGTCACCGGTAAATTTTCTTACTACGTATTATTCTTATTCATTTTTCATGCTATGGTAACTCTGCCAAAATCGGAAACAGTATCACAAGTATCCATTTTTTTACTGACACCAAAGGCTACTTATTGTACGCTCTAACATTGTTTTATTACACTTAAAAATAAATCATCCTACGTTTATTCCTTTTTTTTTATTTTTCCAGGCTTCAAAATGTGTTTAGTTGAATATTAAATATGACTAGTAGTTTGTTAAGTTGTTTAGTAGTAGCGTAGTTTGACGTTGGAAAAGTGTTAGTAAAAACCAACTTCGAATAAAATATTATTTCATTTCATTTCACTAAGCTTTTAAAGCCTTGTAGTAGTAAATCATAACGTGATAGATAATGTTCGTGTTTGTCATATTGGTTTTTTGGTTATTTATTATGTACAAATGTTTCCCAGCCAGCCGTACAAATGTGATGTGATGTGACGGCTATTAAAGAGCCTCGCTATTATTAAGGTATAAGAGGCTTAATCTATCCTCGAGTCTAAGTTAACCTGCTCTGTCGTTGCTGTATGCTCCGGAATAATGGAAAGTCGCTGTGGCGAACACACCTCCCTGTTTTTATTACTTATTATAGGTTAATGGTTAGGTAAAATCCCACTAGGTAATGGTAAGATGGTAAGTGGTGACATAGACTTAAAAGATAAGGTATATTAACTTTGAAAACGATTTCTCACTCTTGACTTCAAATCAACCAAACTATAATGAGATGGGAATATCTATCTTTAATAGTTTCCCTGATGCCTTAGGGTAACACTTTAGGTATCCAAGACCTCTAGTTTTAATATGTGTTTAGAAAACGCTTAACATACACTCATTAAGGGATCGAAAATTACGACTTTAAACTGTCTCATTTGGTGAGGACGAGCACTTATTTAATGACAAGATTAGTGATGATGGTGATACGGACCTGATGTTGATTTGGATCAACTTTTTTTGTTCAACAATAACATTTTAGTAGAAAATAGGTTTTAATTAATAAGGTTAAATTTGCTGAGATCCTGTTAGAATCGGCTGGTCATTAGATCCAGTCCCAGAAGGTTAATCAGGTCAGAAAGACTGACACACAAATTTAAAAGTAGTTGTTTGGGTACTATCTATTTCTCTATCAACCTTTTACAGTTCACTTCTCGACATAGGCCACTCCAACCCGTCCTGGGTCCTCTGAATCCAGCTGTTTTTGTACTGATATCGTATAAATAACTGTATGTTCGTGACACAATGAATTTCCTAGCTATTTCCTTCCTACTACTACCTAAAGATTTGCGTTGTTTCTCGGTCAATCACTGAGTTCATGGAGAATATTTATCCAACCGCATCTATCATTGAACAAAACTAATTGCAAAATGAACATCACTTTATTATTGAGATTTTTATACAAAACCTCTATCTACATTTCCGACATTTTCGTAGGATTTTCCATAAATTTTAATTCACACAAAACGTGCTCGAACAATTAAAAATACAACAGAAAAAATCGTCCAAATCGGTCGAGATGTTCTCAAGTGCTGAAGCCGTTCTGTTCCATACATGTGTCAATTCATTTTTAAATCGTTTTATTTAGCTGGTTTTGCTTGTCTTGTGTAAGTCAAATCTTGTAATTGAAATTGTACCCCCTTTCTGTTATCAGTATCATTGTAAACCCAAGATGATCGCCACCACAAAATGGCGGATTATATATCAATTTTTAATATGGGTATCGAATGAATGTGTTTGAATATCGAGGACAGTATACTTTAGAAAACTATCCACAGAATGCATGGCAGCACGTTAGATCAAGCATTTGTGTACTTAGGATCGAAATTCTTTGGGGAAGGACAAACCAAACTTTCGTGACAGTGAGTCGAGTAAAGTACCTATTTGAAAGGGTTGTATAATGAAGACGTAGATTGGAAAATTAACAGGAAATAATTCTTGTATTAATTAGGGCACTACATGAACTAAATGAAATGAGAAATATTAAGTAACTAAATAAAAAAGTAATAACTTGAAACCAAAATAAGAAACAAGAAAGATAAGCGGTTTCATAGTAAAGAAACAATAATAATGTAGATAATGTACCAATAGCTACTGTAAAAGGTATAATGTATTTGTCGTTCGTGATTGAACGAATCGCATGACCTGGGCCGTAAGAAACATCAGAACGAACGGGTTCCAACGACGAAAATGATTCGTTCGTTCAATACAATCGTGAACGAACTGAAAAGATTGGAAATGATTGATGGCTACTTTTTGGTTCCGATCGATGACGTTGAATTATGACTAGTTCAGTTATCTATTTATACATAAAAATTCGAAAGAAAGATGTGGATTTCGTATGTTGATTGTTTAAGGCACGCATTACCGAAAACAAATCGCAATGTCAATGTTATATTAGTAAAACATATGAACACTGTTTGACTTAGTGATTTGCGATCAATTAATATTTTAATTTGATTTAGTTATTAAAATAAAAACGTACCCTGCCCGAACGTAAACGTGCCCTGACCGACATTGAACCAATCAAACTATGGAACGTGTCGAAAAACCCGGGTCCTTTTATAAACGGGTCAGTAACGATCTTTATCTTCAAAATTGATTGGAAAACACATGTCTAGTACTAGTCATCAAGGAAATCTTCTCATATATTTTGAGCTCTTTACCAAACTAATTATTTTTCAGTTTTAGGTACACATTATCTGCACCGTTCAACTTAAAAAATTCTTTATTTATATATTTTGTATATATATGATAAAAACCCAGATATTTCGAAGTCGATATATTAGATGTGACCACAACTCATACTGAGTACCCGTAACATAATGAAAACTGCGTGAGGTGACTAAAAGTACATATTTCACATATCAGCATAATAAACATTAAGTGATACTTCAGTTTATTTATTCGTGAACTTGTGAACTTTATGTGGTCGTGTATGCAGTTCGTTAATCACAGCTTCGAAAATTAAAGCGTCATTTTAAATACCCCTTAGTGTAAAATTAGTTTTTCATTTTTTCATCGTAATTATCGCCTGTAAATTCCGCAGTAGCACTCTGACACTTCACTTTTTAATCCTCTTAGCGTATTAATTTAAAACTGACGTGTGTTTACCATGTAACTACGCAGCGTTAATTGCTGATGCAATTTGATGAATATTTTGCATAATTGATGTTAAGCTGGTTTAGATAGACAATTATTTATGACTCCATTAACGCTGACCTGGCTAGTATCTTGGATTGGAGCAAATCATATGGCTTACAAGTCAACCCGTTAAAGTCCCAAGCAATAGTGATAGGATCTTCCAGGCTCTGCTCTAAAATAGATTGGTCATTTCTGCCACCTATTAAATTTGATGGGATTGGAATTCCTTACCAAGATAAAGTTAAAAACCTTGGCATAATCATGGATAGCAATTTTTCGTGGTCGCCTCAAATCACTGAAGTAAGTCGAAAAGTATTTGTGGCGGTAGGATCGCTTCGCAGGCTACAATACTTTCTACCCATTCCTACTAAAATAACGCTTGCTCATACTCTGCTCCTCTCAATTCTTGATTATGCGGATATTTGCTATTTTGATATTACAGAAGACCAACTAAATAAGCTTGAACGACTCCAGAATTTATGCATTAGATTCATATTTGGGCTTCGCAAATATGATCATGTGTCAGAATTTCGTGTTAAACTCAAGTGGCTTCCGATCCGACTTCGCCGGAATACTCATATACTTTCTACTCTCTACTGCGTATTATTTAATCCTCTGGCACCACAGTACCTTAAAGACCGCTTTCAATATTTATACATGTCGCACGATAGCAATCGGTTCCTGCGTTCTACTACTAATCTGTCTCTGCGCACTCCAATCCACTCATCTAACTTCTATAAAAAATCCTTCTCAGCTCTTTCTGTGTCATTATGGAACTCACTTCCACTCTGCATTCGTCGTGCTCCTTCTCTACATTCTTTCAAGACTCAGGTTAAAGCGCACTATATGTCAGTTTAATTTTGCCATTTCTCCCCACCTTTCTTTTTTTTTTTTTATTTTGATTTGCTTTCTCTTTAGTTATGTTCATGAACACCTTGCGTTTTTTTTTCTTTCTTTTTTGTTTATTCTTAGTTTTAGTAATTGTGCACCGCCCTAACATTTTTATTTCACTTAATTCCTCTCGACCTTAGGTTGCCTGGAAGAGATCGCTCTTAGCGATAAGGTCACCTATTGTTTACACCGTGTTTTCTTGTTTTTCCAAATGTGTATTTCCTTGTGGTGTACAATAAAGTGTATTGTATTGTATTGTATTTTCAATAGCACAACCGTCAACTGTTTTTATATTGATTAGAAGAGTACAAAATACGTATATACATAGTTAAAGCGTAAAAAATTTGTAAGAGGCGACAAAAGCCAGCTTGCTTTGAAATAGTGCTTCGCGTAAGAATTATATTATCAGTAATATTATTAACTCATTAATATTATTACTGGTATTATTATCTTTCCGTGAAGCCTGCCTGGCTAGCTACCACCTTCACAACTTGAGTCAGCCGCCAAACGACTCGTGTTCCGGCTGGGGGCTTGAGAGCCAGTTTTTTCTTTCTTACCTTCTCATTTCCTGGCCGGCAACGCATCAGTGATACCTTTGGTCTTGCTGATGTCGACATGGGCGACGATGATCACTTTCCATGAGGTGGCTACGTTTGTCGGCTATTAACAAAAAAACATAAAAAAATACAATAGGAAAATAATCATCAAAGTATGTTTACATAATAAACAACGGAGCAATGGTTATACATAAATAAAAAAAAACTTACACCCGTAATAGCATCTCCTTTTTTGAAGTCGGTTAATAAAACCGAAGTGAAACAGAGGAAACGGCTATCTCTGAATCAATGAATATCATTGTGGCTTTGTTATCATTGATTCAGATTAAATTAATACAGAGACCACCACATATTTTTTTGGAATATAAACATTGAATAGCTTTAGATGATTACTTTTCGTGCCGGTAAATGGATTTTTTCCAAAGAAAAGGAAGTAAAAGTTAGTATGGACATTCTGTTAAGATGATGGAAATGAAAAACTCTAAAATAATGCGAGTGTTGTTTGTAAATGTAAGGCGAGGGTTTTCTGAAGTGAACCGAGGTCTACATTACTTGATTTATTATTTGATTTTATAAACATATTGACATATACATACAATATAGTTATGTAGGTATGCTACTAATATGCTGTGTCATTTTAATTTGATTAGAAGTTTCTATGAGGCACGTGCATAGATATAGACATACATATATATACGTACAAGAGTTAAAAAACATATGTTCACTTTGTTTTATACTATTTAGAGATTAGTATGGATTATACCAACATAATATCTAATGTGATAGATAATTATTAAACCCGAAACAAGTTAGGTCGGGCCGCTTCTTAATTGTAAGGCTCTTACGGTGTAAACAAAGTTGGTCACTAACTCTGTTTTAACTGAATGAAGTATATTTGTGCTCCTAATCTTATTATACTACGTCAGAATAATTAATTTCTCAATAGTTTTACTATAAATAGTAAAAACATTTAACAATAGATATAAAGAGCTACTAATAGTGACAGCCAAGCGGTTTGAAGCCTACGCGCACTTCTAATTTTTAAACTATGTGCGTATTATAAATGAATTCTTATTTAATTCGGTGAAGGAAAACATCACGAGGAAACCAGCACCCCTGGGAGTTATTCATATTGTTCTCGAAGGTGTGTGATATCTGCCATCCCACACTTGGCCAGCGTGGCTTATCCTTCTTATTGTGAGAGGAAATCCGAGCCCAGTAATGGGTCAATTATGGTGTTGTATTGGTATTGGTATTGTAATGATGATGACAAAGAGCTTTTTCTCTTTTACACATTTTCTCTTTTGCACAATTTTCGCAAAAGCAAGATTGGGATATTTCAGAATTACTAATTCATCACTTGGTGTTGAGTTTTGATTTTATTGAATAACTGATACAGAATAATGTAGAATGACTATTTAAAAAGGAAGATCTGGGAACTGGGTCAACGTAACGATTTCCATGAAGTTCCATAATGAAATGGAATAGAAGATACGATCCCATTTCGATTCTTGAAAATACATTTTTATAATTATTGTCATTAAAATCTCTTTGTAATACTATATAATACACTTATATTATTAATAAGTGAATTTTATTTAAGGACATATTAATTAACAATGTATGTACTGGTACGGCCACAATTTCTGATACAAATGAAAATGCATTTATTTTTTATGAAGCGATGTAATGTTAACGAAAAATACACGTATGTATATCTGTTTAAGTCTCGACAATCAATAAATAATAATTCTATTCGAAATGACAACCTTTGGTTTTGATCTGTCTAGTCATGAATGATTTACTTGCTGTTTCTTAAGAGACTCAATGTCAGCATGTCATTTAGAGCAGGCCATGTCCTCTAAAACTGACTATAATTTGTAATTCATGGATTTCAGATCTGGGCTAGATGAAGTCCAATCTTTAACTCTTGTAAAGTCAGATTTGTATAGTTCACGCCTTGTGATTAGGTGCAGAATCTAGCTGAAAAGTTCCAGCACATTTTTAAAAAGTGTATTACTGAAAGGTATCACAACACGATCTAAGATGGGTTTTCGACATACTTTTTCCGAAGCCTTCACTCCTGTTTCATAAATATGAAGCTTTATGACACTCTGATAAGACATGCCCTATAAAACCATGACTGACGTAGGATAATGACCACGTTGTACCTATCCAATCACTCGTGAAGTTTCGTTTTGCTTGATTTAGTGCTCTTCTATCGTGAATTTATTTTATCAGTAATGAGATTTTTTGCCTTTAACCCGCGTATTGGGATTAACTTAAACTGTGGGGATCGATTCAGGGCATGGTCGGTGTATCGACGAAAGGCATCGAGCCTTAGGTCATTATGATTAAACGCGACAGTCTTAGTGGAAATATTTATTGCTCGCGATAAATATTTTTTTCCTAATAGGGTTTTGGTGAATCCCGGCTCTAACAACATTAATAGATTTTGTATTTCTAACAGCACGCGACCGCCATTATCTTTTTTAGTCTTCGTCAGAGGGAGAGAGTTAAGAATAAGCAGCAATATATAAATATATATTATATTATAATAATATTTGATGAAGAGGATACCGGCCTCGTTCCGGTTACACAATTCATTAATATACGTGCATACATTTTCAAAATTTCAAATAGGTGTCGTAGTTCCCGGATATTACTTTCCGCATATATACACAAACTCATAAAAATTTGACTCTCTTTCTATAATATAAATATACGGATGGATAAAAAATTACATATGTTAAAAGTTTATTAATAACTTTGAACTTTAAAATGATTTTCACGATATAAATACAAATAACTATGTGTATATAAATAAATTTATTTTGCCAATTATTTCATAGAATAATTTTGTTGATCTTTATTAAGATTACTATAGTAGTTTGTTTCATGTTTCAGAAAACTGTGGTGAGTTTACTGTTGAGGCTGTTGATTACTACTCTAATTTGGCAAATGAAGTATTTGCTTCCAAGTCCAAATAACGCTTTAATTATAATTAAGTAATTGAACTTGGGAAACTTCTCAAAATTAGTAGTGTCATCAAAGTTTGCCGGCTGTGGTCGAGAAAGGGGCTATAACTAATGCTTTCTTGGTTAATTCTTGTAAATTTTCAAAACAACATAAATGAAGAGATAAAAAGAAACTAATAATAATAATAATAGTAACAAATATACATAGACACAACCCTATAAACATACATGCAAACACATACACCGAAACCCCACAAACATAAATAAATTATTTACGACACTGAGAGCTAATTTCAGTTCAATTTCAGTAAATTCAGTCCCTTAAGATATATGTATATTTTATTATATCATTAATACAATTGCAGACAGAAGAGTAAACTTGTAAAACAATATTTATAATATAATATATTTAAAAAAAAAAAAATAAAGTATTAAATTAGTATTAGTATTAGTATTATTAATAATTTGTATTATTATTTATTTAAAATCAATTCCCACTTAGATCAAAAAAAAATTTAAGTTATTTTTATGAAATAATTACAATGAATATAAATACGTATATACATTTATTTCCTGCTAAGCATCTTATACGATGAGATGTATAAGAGATTTTTTTTCTCCCATATAAAACTAAAATTAGTGAATTAATCAATATTTAAAAAAAAAACTGGATTATCATCAAGTGCTATCCACTATAAGTTCAAAATAATGTAGATAATTGAAGTTGAGTGAATGAATAAAAAGTATTTTATTAACGGTTGATATAAAATGACAGTGTAAACTAGTTGTATGAATTTAATAATGCAGATGTATAACTACGCTCTTTTAAGTTATCTTTGCATCATTTTGTTTTTTATGTTCTCATGCTAAGTTAATTTATAATATCTCAATGAGAATAATTTTCTTAAACCATAGACATTATCTTATTGCTTAAATTTAATATATTTTACAATTAATTCATCAACATAATGGTCGACAAGTAATGGCCAAACTGACATACTCGTAATAAGTCTCAATACATATTGTTAACATTTCAGAGTTACAATAAATCAATCAATTAATTATACAACTGAGAGTAATTCATTGACTTTTGGTAACGAACTAGATGAATAAGCTATTTGCTTTTCGAATGGCTTACTGTTATTGGGATGTACACAAGTTGACTTGTATCAAAATCTATGAAACTAATAAAAATTTATTATTGAACGCAATAACGTCGTATTTACTTATTATTTTGAAGAATGGAAATACGTTTAATAAATTCTATCTTCCTTTGAAATGGTATGATTGGAGTAGTGTATAAAATGTGGACCATCGATATAGTCTCCACGACGATATTACTGATAATCTCGATACGTGTCTACTGTCATTTTCTGTATGTGAGGCAAAATCATACGCAGATTTAGATTTATTTAGGCGGCTTAGAATACTCCCCCCAATCCCATGCTGGCAGAACAGGGTGTCGTAAGAGGCGACAGAAGCCGGCCTGCTTGGTGGTAGGGCTTCGCGTAAGGATTATATTATCAGTATTATTATTAAGTCATTAATATTATTACTGGTATTATTATCTTTCCGTTAAGCCTGCCTGGCTAGCTACCACCCTCCTGCTTGAGTCAGCCGCCAAACGACTCGTCGTGTTCCGGCTGGGGGCTTGAGAGCCAGTACTTGCTTTCTAACCTTCTTCTCATTTCCTGGCCAACAACGCATCAGTGATACCTTTGGTCTTGCTGATGTCCATGGGCGACGGTGACCACTTACCATCAGGTCGTCTGCTCGTCTGCTCGTTTGTCGGCTATTAACATAAAAAAAAATGCTACCTCTTCTAGAGCAGCTATGATTTCTGTACCGCTCTTTGTGTCGGTTTGCGTTCTTTAATAAAATAAATACTTGTAACTCGTTAAGTAGACAAGTGCTATGGTGTATGTCGTAGATCGCGAATATTATTTAGAAACAATGTGCCTATTGGCAATTTATAGTTTAACGTACAATATTAATCTAATATTCTTCCCAGCAATGAGGCTGTTTTGATGATGTTGTTTAGGTGAGTTTGTCGAATATTGAAAGAATTATGATTAGTCTCCATATTGACGCAGGCAAGGAAACTTTTAGCCTTCGTTCACTTTGCCTGATTTTTGTGTTGAATAATGCAGCCGTGCCGGGTTTCCGCTTATTTACATGGTACCAATGACTTACGATTATATTTATATTCATATCGTATTTTTTACTTGACTTATAGATCTATTTTATGAAAATACCGTTAAATAAGTAGACGTAGCCTACCTTTCTATTAGGGCACAGATTAAAATAATGTTGCTTTTTAGGCAATTGTGTAATGTACCTTCATATTTTAGTATTATAATCTACAGAAGAATCTAGCGATTACGTACTTTATAGTAAATTTTATTGCTTGCACTTAATATGTTGAGAAGTAATGTAATTAACGTATGCTTGGCACATTTTATCCACAATTTAGATCAACAGTCGACAGTAACAAAAGTCAAACACAAATAAAATCACACACAGAGCAGAGAAAAATTAGTCCAAAAATTTACAATTTACAAAAAACTTCGACATATGCTTCGTCGTATATCACACGTTTCTTATAGCTGCTCTTATATGTTAGCTAATAAAAAATAATCTCAGATTTTATATAAAATTGGCATAAGAATGCAACATAAACTATTAGTATTGTCACGAAGTATTGCACGCTACCGGCAGTTTTTTTTCTTTTCAATGCAAACCTTTGTCAACGAACTAAACGTTAGACGTTTAGTTGTTTACTGACATTCACATGTTCAAACACTTTACGTTCTAACCATACCCCCTCACTAGGATTTATAACACACAAATATGATAATACAAACACCCATGACCACAGAAAAAACATTACTTGTCACATAAATGTCTACCTTGGTCGAGAATCGAACCTGGGGCCCCTCAGCCGGCAGACATGGTTGCTACCAGCCGGACTACGGGGTGCTCTTTGTTTGTCAAAGTGAAATAAACACAGGGAATCGATTTTCAAATAGCCCAAAAACTATCGATAGTGGAAGGCAACAAGGGATCCCTTCCATGTATGTAGTTCAGAAATAATGTCGACAAATTGAGCTCAGAGAGTGCACTAAAATATGTTTAAGGTTTTGAAATTAGAGCCACTTATGTTTATTATGGTTATTTACAGCTAAATTAATTTAGAATGTTGATTACTCACTCACTCTTACTTGGAGATTATTACATTATTATTTTTTTATCAGGGTCAATATTATGCAAAATAAATCACAACGATGAGAAATTAAATTAACAAAGAATCTATGGTCTAGAACAAATCGTGCGAAATTTCTGTCGGTTATATCAACGAGTCCGCATAAAAATAATTTCTGAGGATGGAATCGAGTAATTTTATTAATGAACAAACAAAAAAATACTGAAATCGCACTTAATATTGTTAATGTACAATATTCAAGTAGTAAAAACCGATAACCCAAATTTTCTTGGCCGCATTTATTTTTATCAGTAACCTGATATAAGTTACATCAGTTATTGTTATCTTTTCATGAGAAATCACCACGTGAAAGGGTTGCGATTTATGAATTCGGATTTTTATTGATTATGAAACTTTTAACTAATCAAACTAATGCATTCAAATTTAGTCCATCCGAGGCTGCTTCCGTATGGACACATCGTTTATCTGATTTATTTTCCATCATGTTTTTTTATTAAGTGATCGGTACAGAGGAGTTGAACAAAGTTAGAAAAATATTTAATAATGTTTTAAATGAGACAATGAGTACGGCAAACAAATGTTTACTAAGATTACCATACTGAGTGATAATAACGTGAAGTGAATTAAAACTATTTTATTTATTTATGTTTTTAGCATAATATTAAGAGTGTATTTGTTAAATGTAATACATTGTTTTAAGTAAGTAAATATCCAAGTATATTGTAAATAGCATTAGTATGTATGTAGGTATATATGTAAGTAAGATGTGTGTACTATGTAAATATGTGTATTTTCATAACATTCATGGATTTTTTTTCAATTTTACAATGTATTTTGACACTTTTTAAACCTACTTAATGATTTAGCTTCCTTCATATTTCTAGGCCGATCGTTGTACAGTTGGCCCCTTCGTACAGAACAGATCCACTTGTCGGACTAAAATATATCCTTAAAAGTGAAATACATCATGTAAAAGATTTTACTGCAGTATGTCTAAGGTGTGCAATGTCCTACACACATATACATATATGCACACATGTCGATTGGAAATAACTGGATTTGAAATACTGACATCTTCAGTAACATATTTGTTTTTTCAAAACGACAGTTTACAGTTGACACAGTTACAGTTTACACATGGAAAGATTTGTCCATGTTACGGCCAACAAGTATTGATTCACCAAAACTTTTTTGAAGATTCTTTTTCCTAACTAATATTGACATAACTACCATCCTTAAAAATGTGATTCGAAAAACAATTACGTCGAAAATGTTTTCGAGGCAGTATTATAAATCGGAACAATTACCTATCGCTCGTAAACGATCCGCTCAAAATATTCGATATAGCCATAAACGCTCAAGTAAATATCGCCGAAAAACTTTGCACGGAATTATCGCACCCGGGCTAGAAACGGCTAATAATATTTACGGTTAAATATTAATTAAATATTACCCAATCTATTTTTCTTCAGGGGGACAAAGAAATAAATATCAGTAAGGATACATATATGTATAATGTTATTTTATTCCACAGCGCCATCATCGCTGCCGACAGGACCTCCTCCACAGACACATATCCCATTCGAGGATCCTCCACAAAAAACACCAATAGCCGTTACTGGACCCATGGCTATCGATGACTACATCATACCTCACTTCCTCCGCGCACCGCTGCCTAGTTATGACGAAAACATGGACCTCGATCCTGGTTTGGAAGACATTTATCGCGTAAGTTCATACTTAAGCATTTAGACACGTGAGTGGATGTGTGAACATCCACCAATATTTCCTGATAATAACTCAAATGATATCATAGCCATCCAAGACCAAAGAACAAACGTTAATCTGTTACAAAAGTTTATACCCCGGCCGGGAAACAATCCCGGATTTTGACACAACAATTTGGCATTTTGATTTTCTACGAACTCATTGTTATTATTTACTGCTCAATGTGTAACGAACAGATGACCGCTCAAATGACAATCCGTATTCTATCGCCTAACATGCGATTAAGGCATGGGTGGCAGGTAGCATCTATTATTAACATTATACTTAAGTTTGGATTTAAGTTAATTGCTTAGGTTAATATCCCCTTTCCGTAGAACAACCTGCTAAATATGAGAAGACAGATTGACGGTAGATACCTTTTGTTAGAGATTGCTGAAGTATTGTGTTGAATTCTCGTTGCTCTTAGGATAACGCGGATATGATTATTGCGTTTATTACGTGTGATGCAAATATTTTATCAAGAATTATATTACTTATAGAGATTATAATATTATAATAATCAGTATGTCGGTTGTGGTGGGTGCAATTCGGACCAGTACTGGACAAGATCAGGTGTCAGCCCAGGCAGTAGTCTTGGACCTCTCTAATTTATCATCATGGTAAACGATCATCATGATAAACGACGAGGTAGTTCAGAAGTCCACGTGCCTTTTATTCACTAATGACCTGAAATTGTTACTCGAGATGGGTGATATCTCCGACGATGCAATGGTGCAGAAAGCTATTGATAGAGTTGTGACATGGAGCAAAGTCAACAAACAATTTTTTAACGTGGTGAATTGCTCGATTCTGTTATTTAGCCGAGCTTGCGCTCAGCGGCATAACATGTACCGTAACGAGAGTGAACATCTCCGACGCTTCACGGAGGTGAAGGACTTTGGGGTATGGCTTAGTAGCGATCTCAATTTCAGAGAACATATAACTGAAGTATGCAAAACGGCGTATCGAAACCTCGGTTCCATATTGAGACAAGCAGACGGTTCCCCAACTTTAACGCTTTGCGTGCCCTATATGAAGCCTTGGTAAAGAGTTACTTAAAGTATAATTCTGGTGTGGGCTCTGAGGCAGGCGAAGTATAAACAAATGATAGAACGTCTGCAGAATGAGTTCCTTCGATACTTCTACAGAAGATTGTATAGGTTATATCCGGGCTATCCGTTGCTGTATCCAAATCTTTTCGTCCTGAGCATGGTGGGATACAGTAAGCTGGAGGTTAGGAGAGAGGCAGCAATTACTAGGCACTTTCTTATGATGCTGCGGGGTTGAACTACACAGTCCAACTATACTACAACAGATGAGGCTGCGCACTCCTGAAAACAGCGTAAAACGACTGCACTCCCCC
>PDGT01000130.1:545884-608037 GCA_003671415.1 Megathymus violae
AACGATATATTTTATGTTCTTCTTAGCCAGCGAGATTAATTTCGGGATTACGTTTATTCTTTCAACAGTTTCAAATAAGAGCTTCATTACCACTTTAGAGTTTCAGTGATACATATTTACGAAAAACTATCCGTCGACAATAAAGCTCGGTCCTTATAACCTATCTGTCCGTTATTGCTGGTTAACAGACCATTTTTTAATGTACTTATTTATCCATATCAGCTTCGCTAAACGATACATTGAGCGAGCTATAGGTCCATTTGATTTACAATTCTGCACTTTTAAACAAAGGTAAGTGACAGGCAGGTTATGCCAACTGGTCCTCAATGTTAACTCCAGTCTCATATTTAGTGTGTACAGACCAAATGCAATGTGGATGACACTACACATGAATGGTACATTTCCTCGCAGTTAAAAGAGTGCTTTAGATACTAACTGTGCCAACCCTTCGCTCAGTACCACCCTACCGAAGTGCTTTGCGTCACAAGACAAGACTAGGGTTGCCACGAGAAAAAAAGGTTTTATTATTTAATGTAGTTTTACCAGTCTTCAAAATTAGCATTGACTTAATTGAACTGTGCAAAATTGTTGTTGATGACAAATAAAATGGTTGTTGCGAGGATTTTTTTCAGGTACTAACTAATAAATTAGTATACGTAAGCGTAGAAAGTTCGACATTGAATTGCTTTCTGGAGAATTTATACGAACTTGTCAACCTCTCCGTTTTATTTCAAAGGTTAATTATATTCTGAAACGACCACCTACCACCAGATATACACGTCATACAGCCCAATGAGCTTCTTCTTTCTTCGAATATGGTACTAAAAAGAGTCTTTAAATGTGGAAATACACTAATTCAAATTCATTTAATTTATAACTGTGAATATTCGTAATTAGAGTGACGATTGCAGACTTAATAAATGTTATAAATTCCCTCAGGATTGGTTTAATTGAGAAAATAACATTGGTATACCTGTTGTTTCTTCGGTGAAAAATGCCAAATAGCATTCACAATAATTAACTCAATCTATATTTGTAACATGTACGGTACCTATATATTTTCATTTAATACTAGCAAACCGCTTTCGTTTCACTTCAGAAAAACTTCTCCTTACTCTTGAAAATAGCACCCGTATTGTATGGAGTAGAAACATATTAATTTCTAACTTTTTTATTTATAACAATATGGGTTAAGCCGTTTCTGAGATTAGGGCAAACAAACGCACAGACAAACAGACTAAAATTCTAACAACTATTGTTATGGGTTCTATTGCATTAATAATGGTCCCTAATAATATTTTTATTATATACCCCTCATGTACAGAAAGCGATCAGCTAAAATTTTATTATATGTATAGATTGTATTGTTTTATATTTCGTTACCGATTAAGTTATCATCGTTAAAATTGGTACATATATGTATTTTTCTTTATTATAATCTTTATTATATTTCTTTTTTATAACCTAATCATTTATTGGCGCTGCGGTAATCAACTTTTATATGAGTACAGCTAACGGCCATAAAATTTTGTGTACTTTGTTGTAACTTGATTAACAAGCTGATGGTGCTGTTCGTATACATATGTATTTGAACGAACTGAAAGATTTCTGTTCTCCTTTGACAAAGATGCGTATGACATTCCATTGTTTTTTGTTTACTTATCTAAGCAATTATTGGAAACTTCGCAGGCAACAAATCTTTATAACCTCACCCAAAATTTCTAACCGTTGTAAGTTCGAACAGACAAACACGTCTTCTGTTATCTGTCACAAACACATACATATACAAATATGGCATTACAAATACCCATGACCCGAGAACAAACATTTATATATCACATAAATATATGCCCCGGCCGAGAATCGAACCCCGGAACTCTCATGCCCGGCAAGTAGGGTCACTACCAATTGGGCTATGGGGTCGTCAAAGTGAAATCTGAGGAAGATGAAAATAAAACATTCGGTCACACGAAGACTAAATTTGTATGAATGAGATTCTGTGTAAAAACTTACATATAAAGCAAAGGTATTTTTTATATTGTTATCAGATGAAGTTTTAAATTCATGAATGAAAAATCATAAGTTTGCAGGACACGTTCTACTATTAGGAATATGATAATTACTTTTTGTAACTTAATCCAATCTAAATAAATTCATGTGAAATAAATATTGTAACACTTTAATTATAATTGTATTTATGGATTTTAGACAATAATTTAGGACTTCGCGCCCGTTTCTGCAGCTATGTCGAAATTCAGCTCGTTTCTACGATATTGAATTAAAAGAAAACTTATAAGCAGCATCTATTCGATA
This sequence comes from Megathymus violae, assembly GCA_003671415.1. Taxonomy (NCBI): domain Eukaryota; kingdom Metazoa; phylum Arthropoda; class Insecta; order Lepidoptera; family Hesperiidae; genus Megathymus; species Megathymus violae. The sequence continues at coordinate 548,198 of PDGT01000130.1, forward strand.
AAAGCTATTTCGTTTTTTTTTGTAACAGTATTAAAACATAGAATTACAATTCATTTTAAACAAAAATTATGGTATTCTTCCGTGATTCTGCACGAATTCTGCACTGATTACCAGTATATAAAATAGGTATTGATTGCAGGGCTAATAAGGACTACCGCATGCCCGTATCCTTACTACCAGCCAACCTGAACTGGTTGAAAATCCACCGTCCCATTGGGGTGGAAGAGAGGTGAAACTCATGATTATGCACATAGAAATCCCTAATAGTAGCATGGGCAACCACCACCCAGTGACGCAAAAGTCATCAGCATTTCATTTGCGCTAGTAGGTGGATGGATGTAATGGCCATATTGATAGTAACTACATATACGCCCACCTGGATATTTTTCATTGTCTTATATACAGTGGATTATATATAAGTACTGCAAGAACCCTGGCGGTTAACTATTGGTCACCGAATCCCGCTCTGCTTTAGTGTATCAAGAGCACATCAAATAATTATTTAAATGTTAGTGAACGTTACTTCATACACTAAAAATGCATACTTTTTATATTATTTCGAGGTACCGTCGTATTAAACAATTAAAAATCACATTGAAATTGTAAAACATTACCGACAGTATTTAATAAAATAATAAAGCCTATCTAAATATGGCCGTTATGAAGTTCAATACACAAGAAATTAAACCAAACTATTGGATTGATTTAGCGCGCACTGTTTTTGCATCGATAGTAAAAGGAATGAATAGAATGAATATTATTCAAATGGGAGTTAAGCACAATATTAGAGATGAGTTCGAATTAGAATTTTAGAATTAAAAATACGTCACATGTGGTAAGGTCGCGTTGTATGTACTGGAAATTAATAAACAGTTTTCAGGTCAATCAAAATTTATTCCACTATTCAAGGATATAAATTGGTTATTGTTTCACATATAGTTTGAACTCAATGAAACCTATTAAATTGATACTGAGACAATGTCTCGTGGAATTAAAACATGAATAATATTGGAAACTACAACTCACACAATATAGGAAATCATTATATAAATAATTTTATAATTCTGTCAAGGTCAGTCGATTGTGAACCTCTTGTTTACTTACTTCTTGTACGTTTAAAACAAAATTCACATGATTGGTCACTATTTAAAAAAAGTCTTCAAAATTAAATAGATGTAGCATTTGTGTGTTTGTTGTTTGTATTTTGTACGTGATGCATATTTATGGGTTTATCGCATGTATAAAGATTTTCGATAGTTTTAGTAGTTCATGGTTTGAATGCACCTAATCATTAGATTTTACTTAGTGCTCAAATTGCGTAGTAATGTAGTGGCGGAAGAAAGTTTTTCGAGCATTGTGATTTTTCAGTTAACAAAAGTAGGAAATAGTGGTATGAATCCACTTTTTTATTAGTGAATATAAAATTCAAACGACTGTTCTTTCTTAAGCTTTACAGTGTTTTGTGTCAAGCAACTTATTTTGTTTGATCCCATACAAAAGGTTTAGTTTCCTTTGTATATGTGGGTGGGTGATTTTTGCGAAACAGATCACGAAAAAATTTCTATTTGTTTGTCTAGATTCATTTTAATCTCTGTATGATCGTGTTTGGGGGAAACTAAAAATATTTTATGCCGTGATAATTTACGATAAAAATACAGGTGAAATTAATATTCATTTTAGCAAACGTATTAAATTCTTTTTGTGATGTATTTATAAGTATTACATTATGTTAGTTACGTTAAACGGCGCATGTTTTATAAGACTTTATAAATGAAAAGTTAATTCTTTGGAGAAGTAATGACATTACAAATAAAACACATATAATGTAAGTAAAATTGGTAGACATCATGATCAACGAATATTCGAGAAAACATTTGTTTTGGCTACTGAATCCAGTACAGTGTTGTTTTTACTATTGGTATCCAGGGATCGATTAATATCGATCGTTGTTAACATGTCGCTTGATTGAACATCAAATTTAAAATACCCTCTGCATACTACAGGTAGGAATATACACTTTACTCTTTATAATTACTTGTGTAACAAAAGATCAAAGTTAGAGTTTATGTGCGAGTGCTGAGTTTCTATTCCGAAAAAGGTTAGAATTGAGTAATCTGTATTGCTTAAAACCAGTTAGCAAAACTGAGTTTTACTCATATGAAGAAGATGAAGAAAAAATAATTCTTGAGCAAAGTCAATTTTTAAATAAAAACTTTAATATTTTTAAAAAATACCAACTGCTTTTAAAAACTTAATTTGTGTCGAAGTATTATTTGTTAGTTAAAGTAACATCAAACATGAATATGATGAAGTAAAAGATTAAAATTATTTGTTTACGAGTATTTTGTACACAGAATGAAATCACAGGAAATAAAATATGAGTGAAAAGTTTGTACAAGGGTTTACTTATATTACAAGTTATTTTAACTATAATATTTAGTTCTTATAATATTTAGATTAGATTTATATTTTTTTTTATAGTTACTTAATAAATAAATATACATTATTTTAAAATTATATCATCGCGGACAATATACATTTTAACTTTACCGGGTACTCACGAGTCACGAGTCTCGGCTTGACGATGGTCATGGACATTTAATTGGGTCGAAATATCGGTGATAAAAACACAAAAATTGTAAGTGCCCTTTATAATCAAAATGTAAATTAATATACGTTCACACGTTCATAACGCCGTCATATGATTTCCTGCGATATGCGGATGGTGTGGAGTTGGAGTTGGAGAGTGGAACAAACATACGAGTATATCTGACATAAATATCTGCCCCGGTTGGAAATAAACCTGGGACCACTCATTCTACAGGCAGAGTTACTACCAAATTAGTCACCGAGTCGTATTTTATGAGTAATTATTTAAAAACCTAATCATTGTTTCTGTCTTTATTTGTTGTTAAAGTTTAAATATTAATTATTATATTAGAATATTTAGATAGATATATATGTATGTACACGTGTTTATAACTGTTTTCCTTATCGTATTTTCTTGTCGGTGATGTGTAAATCTGTATGTGTCGCAGGAAAACTTCAGTGATATCGTTAAATGTGCCTTTGAACCCCTTACTACAAGTAGAAATTTAACTAACTCTCGCGCCGCACGTGATTCGAATATAAATTTCGCTTTTTTGGGATTCAAATTTATCTCTTCAAATTTACTGTGGCACAAATTCATTCATTATTTCAACACTTAATTATTTGGTTCGTTGGTATTGGCTTCTTCCTTTCATTATCAAGCAACCGATGTTTAGTTATGATATTCAATCTCACTATGATGTTAGATTGTCGTAGTGTTCAAGTTAATTCGACGTTCACCACTTTGTAATTGTAGATTTTAGAATTTTTATGTTGAGTACATTCACAGAAATAATATTTTTTTCATTTCCCTTATTTAACATACCGGGACTGTGCATTGTGTAGTTTATTTTTTCTTGAGATCGACTACTTAACTTCTGCATATGTTTCGTTTATGTATTGCCTCGCTATATTAGTAATTCCATAGCTTGTATGCTAATCAAGCATAAAGCATAATTGAATTAGATATTACAAATTGATAATTTCATTATCATGTTGCATAGATATTATGTTTGTGTTCATTTCTGTTTCTTTTTAAATTCGTCCGTCCTTACGAGATAAGGTATACGATGATTTAAAGGAAAAAAAAACATGCAGTATCATAAAAAAACCCAATAATAATTATTGTTTTCCTAGCGGAATTACATAAATGGTACCACGTCATTTTATCGTAAAGGAAGTTCCGTTGAATCAGTTATTCAGTTTTAATAAATGCACTGACCTCTAGCAAAGGCTCACAGATTCTGGGAGTTGACAATTCTTAATAATTGTTAGCTAATAAACGCTAGTTTTTACAAAACTTAGTGTCCTTAAGAGGACGAAGCAAAATCCCATTGAGGTAACTGTTTGTGATATGCAAAGTTCAAGCCAGGCGTCACTCGTAGTACAGCTCCCACCACTGCACAGGTGCGTGCCAATACCGCCTCAACGTATTTTCAACGCTGTACAAAAACACGCAAACCGAATCATCAACTACCCATCAATCATTAACAGGCTTTAACCCATATTCCTCAAAAGAAACATTTCATGGTTATTAAACATTCTCACAAGTAACTAGACAGGACATCGTCTGCCCTTCAGACTATATATCTTTACGAAAATGAATCTATTTTTAACTCATTCATAGTCTTAACTTATGCGGAGTTTGGCGTAGTCAAATTGACTGGCGTGTATACTTTTATAATTAAACTTGTTACGTGTTCTCTAAATGTGAAAGGCCCCTTTGTTTGAGTTTACTTAAGAAGAAAGTTTACTGAGGAGACTTATTAAATGAGAGTAGAAAATACACTTACTTGATATCCAACCACATGTGAAGCTAACGTGATTGATTTTGTAAGTTCGGTGAATCCAAAGTAAAGAAGGATAAACGCTCTTCATCACAGTCATAATATTGATTTACGTTTTATAGCTACGGTTGGAATATTCTCTTTTAGTAACGACGACGTGTTTTTATTTTTAAAATATAAAGAAATATCAACATCATAAGGAATGTGAATTACATTGCATGAAATAAATACCATTTCTGTCGAAGTAAAAAAAAAACCGTCACACGTCAATAGTCACCAGTATCACTAAAGACGTCACAGATGTATTGCTGACTGAAAACGAAGTTGGGGACCCCCTTTATTCCCATGTTAATATATTTACTGTAAAAACTGTAGTAACTTGCGATCGTCGGCGTGTGCTATAACGTATAGCATTATAAATTTATCTGTACACAAATAATAACGCAACTACATTTGATTTTTGTTCAAGCCATAACGTTGTAACGTTAAAACTTAATTTTAAAAGGATAATTATTGTATATAAAAATATTTTTTTTTTAATTAATAATTAAAACAGCGTGTGATTTGATTGGAGCGCTTGTTGTTAAGCTTGTGGCAATCATGACTGAAATACCAAGCTAGGCAACCCTCTAACGGGTAGCTGAATAGTTAAATAGTATATCTAATATATAGTAAAATATATAATGTCGAAATCTCACATTCCACGTCGGTTTATCGGGTGCCATAAAACTTCACGTATACATACCAGAGCAGCCTTACATAGTACACTCCAACTCTTATTAACAACGAAGAAACTGCGTTCGTGGATTGCTAATAAAATTAAAGAAGAGCTAGGGAAGTGCCCAAATTACAAGAACTTATATAGAAGCCTCTACAGAAGATAGAGTGACCCCGTAGATGCTCTACATTGCTACGATTCTACGATGTTTAGAGAGCCGACAATGCGATGCAGTATAGATTGTCGAGTTGGCGTCGTGACCGGGTCTAAGTACTATTTGAAAACCTATTGTTTCATGTGTTCTTAGGGAACTAAGAAAAATAAAGAAGTGTATTGTAGACATCTCGATAAATACGGTTTTAGGCTTGAACCGAGTACCTATTGTTTAAACAAAGATCATCAAAGTCGTCAGTCGTCACATATAAATAAAATACCTTAATTTTAATTTAATTTACGTGAATCCAAACTAAATTAAATAACAGAGGCACTTTTATTAATATAGTTGTATTAATATGGGTATGCATTGACACGCACATTAATATATAGGCATTTTTAATTTAAAAATTAAAAATATTATCTACATTAAATTGAAAGTGAGTGCATGAACATAGTATGACACTGCCGGCAATCATATCGCACGGTACATTTTACTTATTACACCTGATATCAATTACTATAAGACATAATATCAACAGCATTATTTGATACAATAAAGTACATAAGTAAAAATCTTAAAATTTGTTATTGTTATATTGATTGATGATTATTCTGTGTAATACTTAGTGTAATTTTATTACGCACCTTTAACTAACTCCTATGGTTTGTCCTTTTGGTCGATCTTAACACTATTTAGGCTGTAGCACTAAAGGTTATTTTAAATAAACACAAGTTGTTTTTTACTAAATAAACTTTGTTCAGTTCTGAGGTTCCGAATACGGGCGAGGGTACCGACAGACCGGAGCATATCCACGTATACGACACGGGAATTATCACCCCTGATCCTGCGGAGTCCATTTACGGCGTTGCCTTAATTGCGGCTGTTGGCGCTGCGCTCATGATGGCTGTCGTTGGGTTCGCGTTTGGCTGGTACACGTAAGTATGAATTGACCTTTATTTTGTCTCTAGTAAACCGCCTTCGCTTCACTTCATAAAAGCTACGCCTTACACGTAGAAATAGCAGCTGCATTGTTTTAGAACTGGGTTGTTCTCGTTCTGTGAATTAGACATACATTAATTTATATCCTTTTTATTTATGGACGGATTAAAATGAAACGAACTTCTTATATTAAGTGATTCTTATGGCAATAATGTTTTGAAAACCATAACGAAATCGGTTATACCGTTTCTGAGATTAGCGCGTACAAACACACGGGTAAACAGACACAAATTTTAACAATTATTGTTTTAAATTCTATAACGTTAATAAGGGCACCTAATTATAGTTTTTCTCGTAATATATTCTTCATGTACAGAAAGCGATTAGTTGAAATTTTATTATAAATATGGATTAAAACTTCGAGTTTCAAGGTTTTGCTCGGCTCGAATATTATATGCATTTCAATTAATCTAATTAAACGTGTAACTGTGAGGAATATGTTGCATATGTTATGGATCATCGTCTATGATGCGTTGCAATTAATATATGACAAACATTAAATATGACGAATAAAGTTTAAAAAAAAATCAGTCAACAAAACGTTTTGAATTATTATATATATGCAGCGAAGAAACAGACAATTTTATTTCTTTTAGACGGAGCGTATTTTTCACACTTATACATTTAATTAGTTATCGTAGAAATTTGTATAGGGTTGCTATTGTTATATGTATATCAGCTTTTTTAGTGATACGGTAGTGATGGTACTGTTGCGTACCTATATTCATCGATGTTATCGCTGCTAATAGTAGTGACTGCGCTAGATTTTTTTCCTATTTATAACTAAAGATTGGAAACGTATGAAACGGTGTCTAAGCGCAGCTTCAACAACTGTTTTCAGAAACTATAAATATATTTGAATTGATCCGCAAAACATTCACATCAAAAAGCAGGTTATTGTTACGGCAATTTTTATTCAGCGCATTGTTAAATGTAACTTAAGTAAGTAAAACAGCTGATTCTACATAAATTAAATTTAAATGTAAATGGTAACATCGTTGATATTTTATGAAATGTTCCTTAAATTTCTCTGTACAGAAGTTAAGAACCTCAGGATGTTAAATAAAACTACTTTTTTATATTATCTTTTCTTATACGGTTAGTACTCTTATGTAAGTGTTAATTTACAATTGAAATTTCATATGCTTGAGATTAACTGATAATATTGTAATGAATGAGGATAGCAGTTATATCCTACATATGTATGAACGAAATTCCCAGTAGATTTTGAGTCATTGGGAAAATTATTTTTGCGTAATAAAAAAGGTCGCAGTGCATTCCTCTCTAGATAACAGACATACATAACACTAAATAATAAATTAATCTAAATAATACTATTTAGATCTATCCTAGTTAACTACAGAAAAACAAAGTAAATTAAACATTATAGAGTCTGACATATTACATGTTCGCGTAGCACGAAGCACGTTGCATACGTTAAGCTAAGGTAAGTATTTATTAATTTCCACGGAAGGCAACGTAGTTTAATGTAGAATGGAGAAAATTAAGAGCAATTTATCTCAAGCGCCATGAGCTGAGTTACACACGTCTCGAGAAGACCTACATATTTAGTCGTTAATCTTCAGACTCTCTTCACTTCTTTTCACTGCTATTCTATATGCAAATAACTAGTGACACGGGTAATTCAACACAAAGATAACAATGACGGAAACAAGAAGAGTTGTACTATTAAGTTAAGACTTTAATATTAATTTTTAATTATTGTCTTTACTAAAACGATCTCCTATATCAGCGATAGTTGGACATTGAATAAAATAAACAATATTTTGACAATATATTGTAAAAAGAAACTATTCAGAAATGTGCACTAAATTTCAGTACAAAATCATCGTGCATTTTATATATATAGATATATATATATAAGTTCGTCATAATGATATTTGTCAACTATATCTGTATTCATTTAGATCTTCATTTTTCCTCCCATAATAAGATTCAACCCGAAGAAAGTAGGGATGGGCCACTAATATATTATATATGTCTCTCATCCCTTAAGCGGGAGAGACTGCATGGATGACAGCAACATTGTCAAACAACTCGTTCCTTGTATTTATTTCACATATTCATAGCCTGAATATTTATAGCCTGAAAGTCATCAATTGCTACGTCGGTGATGATATCAAATTATTTATATTTTAAATTAAACCTTATATACATAGGTAGCCCCAAGGCTAATAAAATATATTTAAACAGCTATAAAATAAAAAATATGCTTGATAACTTATCGCCCTCAAATGAAGTAGCATAATAATAAATTTAATTGTATGGTGTTTTTTAATACTAGGTAATATTAACAAAAAGATGGAGTTTTTATTCTAGTACAATATACATTGCTTCGGTTTCCACCTCTAACTAATACATGAAAATAGAAATAGAACGTTTAGGAAACATTCAATTGACTTACGCGTAGATAATCGGAATAACGCTTAAAAATATATGTACCATGTTAATTCTTAGTTTACGCACAAATATATACTTACCAAATCTCACACGGAAAAAAATACAAAATATGAATCATATGAAATGTGCCTATGTATGTACTTATAGTTTTATATTACTTATGAATTCTGATTCAAAATATTTTTCTTGATACTATGCACCCATTTATTTTATTAGGGTCTGTTAACATAAATTAGATAAAACTGTCACAACAATATAATAGGTATAAAATAAAACGTAAATTAAAATTTATCCAACTCGAACAATAATATCCCATGCATTAACATTTTATTATATTAACCTAGGGTAAAATCAGATTATCTGTTGCACATGAACAATCACACACTCACTCACTAATACTTCTAATAACGCTGTTTTGATTAGATAGCGAGCATGTCGTTGGAAGCATGACGTAGAACTAGTTGTAGTGGCGATTAGTTATTTACACGTCGTCAAATCAGCAGGCTTTCAAAGCGGGCTAAAGCAGCTGCCGACGTGGACTATCCAGCCTATGGAGTCACCGGCCCCACGACTGAATTAGTTGGTGACCGCAAGCTGGCACACTCTGCACACATGTATCATTATCAGCACCAGAAGCAACAAATCCTCGCTATGGAAAGGTACGCGCAGTTCACCTTTAGTAAATAATTGTTCACCGAATCCGAGACAATAAGACATTTTCATTAATTTCATTTATCATTGGTTTTATTAAATTGGGGATTAGATTTTTGGATTGGGGATATGAATATAAACAGTTTCCTCTCTATTGTTTTTTTTCCCAAATTCAATGCACTCAGTTACAATCAATGTCTTTGTATTAAGTTAATTTGTGATATTAACATCAAAAAGGAAGAATATCTGCTTACATGACAGCTACAAAAAGTGAGTATCTAGTAACGAGTAACTAAATTTAAATCAAGTGGAGCTTTGCATGTAACTGCTTTTGGAACGTTTTGCCTATCAATATATATGTATATTTACATATATAGGTCATTCAATAAGTTTTGGGATACCTAAAATTTAAAAATAGCGGGCACATGTATTATATTTTTTTAAACAGCAACTTTATATGAGAATATAACTAAGCAACCCATTTGATCAATTAAAAAAAATAGCAATGTTCTAGTAATTTTTCTGTCACGATTCCAGCGCTTTTATTAAAAACTATGTGGCTTACTAGTAATTGCTAACATTTGCGCGATTAAATTTGGTTTAACCTAACAGTTAAGTTACGACACCGGTTACAATCAGTCTTATGAAACTCAGTTTCATCTCGTAGTATTTTGAGATAATTCGCTGAATTAAAAAGATATAAACAATCTTAGAGAGGGTGACCAAAAAGCAAACAAGAAGCAACTACAGGTAAACGTCTGGACTACTGAAATATTAATGCAAGAAGACCCATAAGTCATAGGCATTAGTTGGGGGGACGTTTATACCATTGTGCATCAACATCTTGGAGTGAGGAAATTTTGTTTTCGCTGAATACTCTTATGCTCTTTGAAAACGAAAAACAGACGCGTGTAGAATGGTGCCGTAACATGCGCCTACATTTTGACAACAGAAAATCAAGACATATTTCAGAAATAATTATCGTTGACCAAATATGGATCTTGTTGTTAAGATCCGAAAAATCAAACGCAAACATTGGGAAATTGGGCATTGTCCAAAGCTTTTTAGCTCTACGGGCGAGAAGACTAAAGGCCGGGTTTTGGGGACTCATGCTGCATCGCGATAACGCCTTGTTACGTACATACGTCCCTTAGAACAAACGCATTTATTGAGGAATCTGATGTTAAAACCCTTACTCATCTACACTATAGCTCTGGATTAGCTCCCTGTTATTTCTTTTTGTTCCCAATAGTGAAAGAAAAAACAATCTTTGACCTGGCAGATGTCGATTAATAAAAGTGTGTTCAAAGTTTAGATGAATAAACCATTGTATAGAGCTTAAAGGAGAATATTTTGATAAGATGTAAAATAAATAGTTAATAATATGGTGATTATTTTTGTAATCTCAAAACTTATTTAGTGATCTAAACTTGACTTTAATTAAGTGACTTTAATTATAATAACAAATTATATTTATTTCAAGTTCAGAATCTACTAGATCAAGCTAACACAGTCTGACGGCTTGATGGCTCGAATGGTCGAATGTTTGAAAAATGTTGAGTAAATTTTAAACTTCGACATGAAACGTCCTATTATTTAGCCCCAAATTTCATTAAACTCACGTTTATGCTTACATTACGCGATTATGTAATTTTAAAATTATTGTGTGAGATAATTTTTACTATCAGAAAATCAATATCAGCTACCCTAATCAGATTTAAATTAATAAAACAAAGAAATGAATGTTGTAGCTGATTGACAAAGAAGGAACTTACTAACAAGGCACTTGTCCTTGGAGTAGATAGATACATACTTAAATTCTTCTTAATAAAATACGAGATCTTACCATTAGTATCAAGATAAATTATCACATGGATACCTTATTGTATTAATGCAATCGAAGTTAGAGTAGGTAGGCAGTGCACATGTGACGTTCATATCGTACCTATGTGTGCGTGGATCCAAGATCGATTTTGGCACGAGCAGTAGTAAGCAAAGGTAACTTTATATTAATGAGTTTTCAATTAAAATTAAATTTACAAATTATTCACAAATACTGTGGAGACTCTTTATAATGAGATTCAAGGGACTTCACTCGTAATTGAGAGTTCTCGTAATAACGGTAAGGAAAATGATATAATTCTAAATATATGTATATTTTTATTGTAATTGTACAGTTAATGTTAATAAACCATGTATTATTATGTAATTATCTTTAGCACTCTGCTGCTATACAAATATCGATCTTGAAGACTACTGCGTACTTTAGACACACCTTAAAATCGTTTTCGTTAAATAATAATAACGTTTCCAGCAGTTTGGCCACGTCCAGAGCCTGTTGGACGGTGGGTGGTTCGGGCTCAGTGCATTGTTCCTCCTGTTCATCGTCATGTCACTCTGCTTCGCCGTTCATCGCTTTTCCGAGGATTTCTTCATCGATCAATTGTTATTTTCTTACAAGAACTGTCCTCAGCTTCACCCTTGAAACCTTTTCCTTCATTTTTCAAATAGTCCAAAGCGTCGCTGCACATCACATTTTTTTCACTCTGTTCTATTGCATGAATTGAAGAAACTTTTTGGTTTAAAGATAAAATATTTCTTATGCAACTGAACATGTTTACCGAACGATTGTCAGATCAGTATAGACCGGTAACCTGTACGAGTCTCGTAATTCAACGTATTATGGCGGTGGGTCTAAAAAGCAATTAAAAAGCCTTAGTCAATGGTAACAAAGCATAAATAAACGAAAGTTAAGGCACGTATTCGAAACAAGTCGAATTTGTTATGAATTATGACCATTGTCTATTTTAATGGTAGGCAATAAACATAACGAACAAAAGAGGCGCATATGTTTCAAAATCTGTAGCAATTCTTAGAAGTGGGTATGAACACTTACGAGCGAGATAGTCGAGGTTTTCGTAAAAAATAACTCGCAATTTACAGTGAGTCCTAACGAGAAGCGATCTGAATCCTGAAAAAAATTTTAAACTAGATTTGTAGGGTAGTACGCTGGATGACAGGGTGTCCAGTTACAATTGTTTTAATTTGTCGACCACCTGTTATGCACTTTGTGGTCAAGCGTCTTTACTGCAAAATCAATAACCAATTTAATAATAACAACTAATACAAACAATACAATACAAGTGAATAATCAGTTTAGAAATAGATATTCCGTGGCCTTAATTAAAAAGAGTAATAATTGCAAGGCGTGCATATGTAGATTATACTTACTCAGTTAATTTTGACCCAAAGCAAAGTGGATATCATTGCTAAGTATTATTCGTTCGAGGTCATAGTTTGCTTTGTACCCTGATCGCCATGTTTTGTATGACAGTAAAACATACGCAATTTTTCGCATTTTCAGGAATTGTGATGACCAGCGTAATGGTTCCGTCTCCGACCCAGAATCTGAGGAAGAAAATGAGGAAGGCGACTACACTGTGTACGAGTGCCCTGGATTTGCTACAGTAAGTATTTTACAATCATCCACCAAAAAATTAATTCAATAGTATGTCTCTTTAAAATTAACACAAATATGAAATATTATAAGATATATTTTTCTGCGTTTATTTATTCGAGCGTGTCCATGTTCTCGTATTTATAAGCCGCAGTATAGGTTTTATAGTAATATTTCAAGGAATATTATTATCTTATGTATTATGTCGTAGATATAAAGCAGATAATGTAATACTGAAATCCGAGTGCAACAATCCTTATTACATTTATATTGTGCAATACTAGAATTAGCTTCACCTTCCCAACCATCCACCACTGCATTTTATTGCAAAATTTTACAAGGAAACAGAAATGCATGATTAGGTTGGTAAGTCTATTAAAAAATAGGAACTCCAAAATAGAATAGCAATACGTCAAGACCGTTTACCTGGTGGAAAACAAAAGCAAGCGAAGCAATCGTAAAGGAAAGTTTCTTCCGTTCGCTTTTAAATACCGTCTTTATTTACTACCAAAGAAGCTTGAAATATTCACAAGTTTATCAATAGCCATTACTCACTCTAAGTAGTGCAGGCTAGGAACTTTTATCCAATAACTAACTTCGAGTTACTGTGAAGCAAAAGTTTTCCAATCTATTTTAGCTTGAAACTTAGATCGTTGGAACGGAAATTTGCAACTAGAAGATAAATGGGGCTTTATTTTACATAATATTTTAATAGCTTGAGCCGTGCATAGTAGGATTATACAACTTATTATTAATTTGATTAGTTAGTTTCAAAGCTGCCTTCAATTATTAAAGAGTATTTGTTATGCGCGTGGTTCACAGAACGTAACACGGCGAACTTTCCAGTGTTAATAGTATCAACTAAAAAGCTAAGTTACAAAGAAATATTTATTATTTGAATTTAAAGGAAATGGTCAATTCTGACGCTGTAGGCTTTTTACAGAGTTAAAGAGAGGTACATAGCAGTGTGCAGGTACAGATTTTTTTGGTAATTTCAATCAAGTTTCACTAACAGCCATGAACAGCCACTAACAGCCATGAACAGCCACTAACAGCCATGAATTACTCAATCAGTTATCAGCCGGAAGACGTCCGCTGCTGGACATAGGCCTTCCCCATAGAACGCCATTTAGAACGGCTACTCGCCTCTCGCATCCAGTGGTTTCCTGCAATTCTGACCATGTCGTCGGTCCATCTAGTGGGAGGCTGTCCCACGCTACACCTTCCGGTTCGTGGTCGCCCCTCGAAAACCTTTGCTCCCCATTGGTTGTCGGTTCTACGAGCGATGTGGCCTGCCCATTGCCACTACAACTTGCTAATTCTAAAACCTATATCGGTGACTTCAGTTCTCCTGCGGATCTCTTTATTTATCTCTTTATGAACTACTCACCACATTTAAAATGATTAATCGTCACACCATATATTTACACTAAATCTAATATATAAAATTCTCGTGTCATAGTTTTAGTTACCATACTCCTCCGAGACGGCTTGACCGATTTTGATGAAATTTTATATTTATATTCAGTAGGTCTGAGAATAGGGTGTTATCTATTTTTTATACCCCCAGTGACCACCCCAAATTTTTCTATTAAATTTTTTGGTCAAAATTTTTTATTTTATTTTTTTATGATGTGGCATTAAAAATACATACAAGCCTTAATTTTCACCCTTCTACCATCAACCACTATTTTTTACTAGCGATATTAGTATTTCAATAATTTTCAATCCGGGTCTGTAACTGTTTAATTATCACTTGATCAGTTAACCCCGCCAGGCGTCTACCGGTGTCACTTCTCACCCAGTAAACAGCACGGAGTAAGGATGAGATCTCTTTCCTCACTACCTACAGTTTTCGGTCATTATTATTATTGTTTGAACATCAATCGTATTAGTGACGTTTATAATTATAATTTTACTATTATAGTGTTATTTTCAAATAAATTTATCATTAATTCATATCACACCATGTTTTTCACACGGACAATTATACTACGTGGCATGCGTCGAGTGGGCAAACCATCCAGTTTGTTTGTGTTAGCTAAAGACTGAATAATAAAAAAAATTGTACACACTATTGCGTTAAGGGATTGATATTGATTTTTAGTGAAATTATAATAATTAGCGATATATATAATTAATAATGTAAATGGCAAAACAACGTTTGCTGGGTCAGCTAGTAGGTATATACGTCTCCCAGGTTGTTGTTAAGCTGACCAATTATATTATTGAGTTAATAAAAACTGGGTTATGCATAACAGTTGGCGGCCATCGGTATAAAGATTGTACAAAAAATCGAGATGAGAGTTTACGAGTTCATAAACAACGAAAAAACGAAGGTGAATTTTCGTGGTCCACTGTGTTAAAAGCTCAGAAAAGTGTATGAGCACGACTGACTTAATTAACACATCACCCATAACTATTTTAACATTACCTGTGACCATATTAAGAGTAGTAGTGGTGCTATGACTGATATATACTAAACAGGTTATGTTTACAAATGATAGAGAACTTTTGCTTATAAACCTCTATTTTACTATGAATATTCTTTCGGCATTTCGAGAACAATCAAGACATAGTAAATTTGCACTTTTGATTACTTCAAACTCAGTTCAAAAGGTTGAAATTTTCAAAAATCATATATAAAATTATGGGAATTATAATTTACTGAGAGCAAAATAACGCTGTGCGTGCTTATCAATAAAACACAAAACCATTTACTTCGTGCATTACAAGCAATCAGCTATGTATCAAAAAGTATCTAGAAACCTACCAACGGATATATTATTAAAATAAAATTTGCTTCAAAATATCTTATTTAATAATCTAATTCTCATTTCACAGTTTTACATGCTTAGCACTGACTAACTTGATAATTTTTAATTGTGTAAGTATGGACTTATATAATAGGTCTTTACCTATGAAATTGCCGTTCTGCTGTACTGGCCATTTCAAATCAAAATATTGTTTTTTTGGCTGATAATTCTAACTTCAAATTAATTTTATTTTTAAAACATGGAATTCTTTTTTTTTTAATTTGTCATTTGTCTAATAGTTAGTATTTTGTTTTCAACGCATTCGAACATTTTTCGTCATCATGAACACGTTAAAAATTCGAATAATTATGGAGTATGAGTAACGTCGTGGCAGCAAAGCGGCACAAGCAGCACGCAGCATCAACGACGTTTTCGGAGCGAATACTACAAACGAACGCACCACCCATTATTGGTTTGCCCGCTTCCGTTCTGGAAATTTTGGCCTGAAAAATGAACCCCGTGGTCGTCCGAAAACTTTGGTCGACAATAACGAATTAAAGGCGATTGTGGAAGCTGATGAAACTCAATCTACGGCTGAATTAGTAGCAGCTTTCGACATTAGCATCAAAACAATATTGGTCCATTTGCGTCAAATTGGCAAGGTAAAAAAAAAACCTTGACAAATGGGTACCCCACGAACTTAATGATCGCCAGCGCGAAGTACGCGTCGCTACGTGCCTTGCACTGCTCAACAGGCATACAAATGAAGGAATTCTGAACCGCATTGTTACTTGTTACGAGAAATGGATGCTGTTCGACAATCGTAAGCGCTCAGCAAGTTGGTTGGACCCTGGTTCAGCACCCAAATAATGCCCTAAAGGAAAACTTACCCCTAGAAAAGTGATGGTCACTGTTTGGTGTAATTCATCACAGCTTCTTACCAAACGGGACAAGCATTACTGCAGATGTATATTGTGAAGAACTGAATACAATGATGGCGAAGCTCGCACGTCTCCAACCAGCTTTGGTCAATCGTTCGGCTCCTTTGCTCCTGCCGACAACGCGCGACCTCATACTGCACAGCAGACGGTCTCTAAGCTACAAGAGCTGGGGTTGGAAGTTGTCCGTCATCCGCCATACTCACCAGACCTTGCGCCTACAAACTTCTACTTTTTCCAGAATTTGGATAACTTCTTGGCGGGAAAAAAATTAAATACCCGAGAGGTAGTACAAAATGCCTTTGAAAAATTTGTTGCCTCCCGTCCAGCTGATTTTTTCAAAAAGGGCATCAATAAGCTACCAATGCGTTGGCAAAGATGCATTGATTGCATGGGTGATTACTTTGATTAATAGAAATAAAAAATATAGAAAAAAATTCGCTTCATTTATTTCATGAAAAACGGCAATTTCATAGGTAAAGACCTATTATTTATGCTTCTGTATTAAAATTAGGTATAAAATAATTTTAGAAAATGTAAATTACTGTAGAAAACCGATTTTGGCGCATCAAAAAACTTAAAATTAATTATTTCCGTTTGGATTAGTAGGTATCTCGCTACATAAAAAGAAGTCCGTAGGCAATAGATCTGACTAAATGCCCTTTCACGATCAGTCTAATGGTTTCAAAATTGGTTATTTACGAAATCCTGCACGTGTATAGTGAGATGGTGCACCATCATGTTAAAACCATAATGCACTTAAATAAGCCAGAGGGACATCGTTTAACATAGAATACACCATGTGTGATATGTAAATTCATAAGTATTAGATAGAGTTAACCTCCTTTTAGAAGTAACCGTAAAATGTGTTTAAATTAGTATCGGAAAACACGTAAAAATTGGTTCATCCGATTCTTTCTTGGCTGGAAATGCTGTGGTGATTTCTTCAGTGATGCATTTGATTATATGTAGAGGTGATCGCTTATCTTCGTTTGCCAGTTATTTATATTAGAAAAGATGCCCGTCTAACGTGCATCCTCTTTCTATTCCCCTATATTCAGAGTCCTCATGAAGCCTCCTGAAGTAATTCATAATGAAAGATTCAAGATCCTCATAATCAGCAACCGTACGAATACTACCTGACAATTTAACATAAATTGAACCGTGTAAGTTCCGTTTATCAAAATGTTGTCGAGCTCTCGTGTGAACAAAGTCACGCTCTTTTTGTCAGAAATCCACACACAGACAGGACAGACACAGGAGAAGCTTACACCTTGATCTCCAAACATTAAACTTCAGTTTTAATTTTGTGTTCACGGAATTAAACAATGATGAAGCGTTTGTTATCCTTTCCATTAATTTCGAGATGGTTACACAGCTCTAAGTAATAAGTATTAACATTGTCTGAAACTCATGCAAGTTTGAAGTTAGCTAAGAATCTTTTGCTCAAGATAAATTTCCGATTCATTAGAAATTAAATTGAATAATAACCCTTTCTTTTCTCGCACACCAATATGGTGGTCACGGCAATATCCCGAATGTTCAAAATTTTTGAATTAAGGTAGTTTTAAATTAATGGAATTGCTCTTGCATTCCGTATTGGCTTTACGGCATGGTACTGTACCGCATTTAGCCCCTTCTCAAAATGAGCTAATCTTTGTGACCAGTATGATTCCAGTTTTATTTGCGCACTTTCCATGTCAGACTTATATTTATCAAAACTTGGCACAGTCTCACAGCGGAATGAAATATGCAACAAGTAACATTAAACGGGCAGGACGAATAAGATTTGTAAACTTTATTACCGAGACAACCATTTAACAACTCGCTGTACGTAAACGTTTGGATAATTATTCGTAACGTTTATATTTATTTTACCGCTATTTTTAATTAATTTTCTTGTCTCATGCTTGCTTTACTTGTAAATATAACATAATAATGGTAGTTGACATTACAAATGCCTTACTTACTTACCAACTCAATTGCAATTAAAGATTTGAGATAAACAAACATGTTTCTAGGTGAACAGTTATCCAGTGCTCCTGGAATCACTCTTTTCATTCAGATTAATTTTATACCCTGGAATAATTTCTTAAATAATTAGCTTATTTAATACATTTTAGATTCCAACCATATTATTTTTCATTTCTTTGCTTTATGACATCTAATGACAATGTTTTTTTTTTCATTTTTCTAAACATATATTTATTAATGCTTTCAGATAAACATATTTTACATTAACAATAAGTAGTTATTGGTACATATTTTCGAACTAACTTCATTGTACATGACTTACAAATGAGTATGATTTATAAATGCTAACAGTTTATAATTCTAACATTTTGTTTTATTCCGTTATTTGTGTGTGAGGTGAAAAGTTTCATAACACAAGAATTTTTTTTTTTCTAATGGTGCTTTTGTTATGTTAGTGGCCTTAAAATAATTTTTACGTGCAATCAGAAATATGGAACGTTTTACACTATAAATCATGAACAGAGATACCAAATGAATCACAAATATTTTTAAGAAGTTGTAATGATGAGATCTATAATTTGGTTTGCACTTTGAAGTTTAGTAATATGACATAGATATATTATTATGCAGGTGTGTGTCGGTAATTATGTGGCAAAATACAACGTAAGCAAAACTTTTCGGCCTATATGAAAAAACCGTCTCTCAACAAGAATCCCATGAAAATGCTGCTGAGATGAAGAGACATACTGTGTTCTTGTACTAATTAGTATTTTTACTAAATAACAATTGAATTTTTATTTCAGACCGGCGAAATGGAGGTTAAGAATCCCCTTTTCACCGATGACAAGACTCCCGCGACTCCTGGCAAATGCGAGCTGGTGAAACCCCAATTGAAGGAGTAGACTTCTCAACCGCCACACGTCATCTTCTCCACCGATCGAGGAACTAAATATCCACACACTTAACGGCGTTTCAATGTAAAATTAAATAATGATGAAGTCAGCTAGTATTTAGAAAGATACATAATAATCCCACACTTACATCTCTACGTCTTTGGGAGTAATTAAGGTAAAAATAACACTCATACATTTATAACGAAACTATCATGATCCCCTGAATAAAAAAGCTCCCGATCGCTTTACCATTCATCTTAAGTACATAAATTTCTAGAAATACAAACTAGCTTGCCGGCATTTACCCTTTATGCACAGAAAGGTAGGTACACTTGATTAACTTAATATTCCCATCGTATTTCTGGTACAGTGTCCATAAAATTAAATAACACACAAATAATTATATAAAAACGGATAAGATAAATAAATAAAATTATTGTAATGTATTTATTACACATTATTAAAATAATTTCTCACTTTACATTTAAAAATGATTAAGATTGTCAAATGTCAAGCAACGGAACATTTATTAATATTATAATTATAAATTGTAATTTATCTTCGAAATTATATATTTATATAAATTAATCATTATATCAAAAGATGAAACGCTCTACTCGTGTTAGTACAGAAAGTGTGGTGATGGAGAACCATTTACCGCCAGATTTAGATAAGAATATCTAATTCTACTGCGGCCTTTCGATACTGCCTTGTCCAATTCAACCTCACTAGCACCAATTTTATACTTCTACACTTCTGCATGCGTTAATTAGGCAATGAAGAAATATCACCTTTTTATCTATATCAGGATAAAGATAATGCAAACTTAAGAATATTTGTAACTCTTCTAGCAAAGCTTATTGCTTTCTAAATGTTAACGCACAGTATGTGTATATTATTTGAATATATCAAAAATCTACACAAGAAATTGTTTCAAGTTACATTCGGAAATCTAACCGGATAGTTTAATTTCACTGAAACTGACAACCAGATTCGCAAGCGTATATAAATTGTTTTTCTACGTTTTTATTAAAATTAACCAATTGTAACAAGATCATAATACGATTTCTATTATTTCCTATATACGATTGGTGCATCTTCTGCTTTGCCACTTTATGGGCTGACTATACATATCCCTTATACTAAAACACGATTTTATCTCTTAAATTAATATGGTGGAGGATATAAAAAAATTCTGTTATGATAAAATATTTATATCAATGTTTTAGGATCAATGTTTGTGGATTTGATTTTGTTTGATGCGTGGTGGCGAATTTCGATGATAAGCAAGAGAGAAATTATATAGACAGTTTTTTCTGTATCTAAATTATTATTCATGTAATATTGTTATAATCTAAATTATATTGTATAATTATATAAAGTTAAATTTTAATTCATATTTTGATTTAGGGTGTGGTTACATTGCTCCGCATACTTAATGTTATGTACGTTGCATTAACCTCGCTTTTAATACATACGTGAAAACAACATTGCAACCGATTTCTACGCTACTCACACATAAATATATGATCGGTAAGGAAATTGAAATACGAATGTACTTCGCGGACATACTATTCACAGACAAGCATTTTGCACAGACAGCACAACTAAGTCAAAGCTAGTTTTCATTAACACCATCTGGCGTTCTACAGTACGGTTAAACATTCTACTTACGTACGTGTAAAGTATGGAATGAACTTTTTTCAACTCTGCTTAATGCATTTATAACAATTTAATTGATAAAAATTTTTTGTGGTACTGATCCTCTGTCTAAAACCTAACAATTATCAATACAGAGCTTAGGGAATGATTAAATTGTAGTGATTGACTCTGCCCCACCTAGCTTTAAAACGTCTTGTCTAAATAGATTTAAGAAATATGTTAAATTGTTTTCGTCAAAGTAATGCACTTATTCGTGCTTTTGATCGCTTGTTTGCGTGTCAGTTGCCGGTTCCTTCGGACTAGCCTTATAAATCGTCACACCCTGTAGTCAATAAAAGTTTGATATTCTGTCTTTATTAACATTTATTAAAATATAATGTAACTTAGTTAATGAAAAAACATTACGTCGAATATAGGTACGACGAGGTCAAAATATGGACGATTAATGTATAAATGGTTTGTCTCTGGTGGGGGTGAATGACTAATATTAATAATAAATTATATAATAAAACAATTTAACATACATACATATATTTTACGTAATAAATGTACTTGTACACTTTGATGTTTCATGAACAATTCCAGTGTATAGGGTTAAAAATCGCGTCCGGTCTTAATCGGCTGTATTACTTTGTTTTTATCTTACTCTTGCAGTTTGGGATAGATATTTTTATCTACTCTTCGAGTATAATGATGGTAACGTAGTTACAGAATGCTGTATTCCATCAAAAGAAAGGTAATCAATCTAATCTACATATAATTATGTCGTATGGATGGATTATTTATTATTTCTACATACAGAATGAACATGAAACAAAAAGTACACATGGGTTCCCAAGGATATTTAAAAAGAAAATGCTAATAAACGTAGCCAAATCCGTAAAATTGAATTAGTACGAAAAAGAGCTTGTAGCGAACGGTGCTCCGATTATACAAAATGTTAATAGACGATAACTCCGTTTTATTTGCTCGGTTGTTATCAATATGTGCCATTGGCAACGCGTTTGCGTCGACAATTACCAGTGTTGCGTCAATTTTAGGACCTATCTTAGAGTAGTTATAAGGCACAATACTATTAAATAGGTCTGTAACGACACATTGTTAATTTTTATGCAGTACTTTTAATATCTCAAACATAAATCTATATGTGCATGTTAGCGGTTAACTTTTATGCATATTCCACTATGTCTAATGTTTATTCATTCTATGTGCATATTAACTAATGTAATAGATGTAAAATGAAATATAATGTGTATACAAAGGCATTTACTGTTATTTTTTATCACTTAACGTGCTTAAGACACTAATCAGAGAAAGAGTGTTGGCTTCCGCCACAACCTAGTTCGTGAATCGAATCAGAGTTCAAAGAGGTCGTGATAAAGCGATGTCTCGAATGGGAATGACTTCAGTCATAAATTAATTCTAAGTAACATTAAAAGTATGTACTTAAATAACAAATACAATTTTTGCGAATAACTTTTTACTCTTTGCGAGCATCGCCCGATCAATCAAAAGTTTATAAATTGATTGAATATTGTGTTAGATACTCGAATTTGCTGTAACTGTAATATTTATTATTATAATCTGTACTAAATAGAATAGAATAGAAATGTCTGGATGATGACTTGTCCGAATATAAATTTGATCCTTCTAAAGAAAATCTACGAAGAAAGTTTGGGATGACTTTCTTTGCAAACAAACTTTATTACATTATTAAATGATAAATCTGAAATATACAGAGCTAGATTAAGGGTTATCAAAAGTTGGGCGTCTGGTAAGTGGTTACATACACTCAACTCCTATTGGTACTCTGTTGGAAGTTGATACTCTGTGATTATCTGCTGGCCTGTCTCTAAGTGTTAAGGTTTGCCCGTTTCATACGAGTACAGGCTCTTTGGCTGGTGAAAACTTTCATGCCTTGGGACATCACGGTTTGGCTTGTCCAAAAAGCGCAAATTACTGTTATACTTATGTATATAAGTACAGTCAGCTGCATACTGTAGAAGGATCAAGACATATGCGTAGGCAACATTTTATTAGAGAATTGATCGCGGAAGTTTTGAGGATAATATGCTTCATCCGTGAGGTGAGATACAGTAAGGCAAGGATATGTGCTTTACAACGATATAAATATTAGGTAAACCTGAGATAGGTTTACCTAATAGACCCAGTCTGGATACAATGCCATCCATGGAAAAGTTTTTCGCACCTATGACAGACATATTTATTTATGGTCTATAATGTAATCTAAATTCTGAGTAAGTTTAGAACCTATTGATGTACTACAGTTTTTTTCATTACTCTTATTATACCACAAACGGTTTAAGTATTTTAATTCGACGAAAGAAAAATTTATAACTGTCTAGCAAAGGCCTAAGACCAGGACCCGAACGCAAAAAACATGAAAAAAAAACCACACCACATAATCGTACAACGCCATCTGGTATAATTCGCAACAACTATTAGAAGTCATGGTACACCTACCTACCTTGAAGGTTCAAAACATTATTCGTAGTCCCAGCCAAAGATGGCGGTGCACTTTATTTGTATTTCATGTTTATTTTCATAAATGATTACGGTACTGTTAGATAATACTAACAATATTCAAAAACGTAAAAAATATTAATATCAGTGCAATGGTGCCTATCAACGACGTGTGCTATATTTCTATATTTAAATTAGTCCGACTTTGCTCGGGTTGGACTATTAATTGTAATAGATCTTTACCTATGAAATTGCCGTTCTGCTGTACTGCCCATTTCAAATCAAAATATTTTTTTTGGCTGATAATTCTACTTTCAAATTAATTTTATTTTTAAAACATGGATTTCTTTTTTCTAAAATCGTCATTTGTTTAATAGTTAGTGTTTTGTTTTCAACGCATTCGATCATTTTTCGTCATCATGGATAATTTTGGCCTGAAAAATGAACCCCGTGGTCGTTCGAAAACTTTGGTCGACAATGACGAATTAAAGGCGATTGTGGAAGCTGATGAAACTAATTCTACGGCTGAATTAGCAGCAGCTTTCGATATTAGCATCAAAACAATATTGATCCATTTGTGTCAAATTGGCAAGGTAAAAAAGCTTGACAAATGGGTACCCCACGAACTTAATGATCGCCAGCGCGAAGTAGGCGTCGCGACGTGCCTTGCACTGCTCAACAGGCATACAAATGAAGGAATTCTGAACCGCATTGTTACTTGTTACGAGAAATGGATCCTGTTCGACAATCGTAAGCGCTCAGCAAGTTGGTTGGACCCTGGTTCAGCAACCAAACATTGCCCTAAACGAAAACTTACCCCTAGAAAAGTGATGGTCACTGTTTGGTGGTCTAACGCGGGTGTAAATCATCGAAACTTCTTACCAAACGGGACGAGCATTACTGCAGATGTGTATTGTGAAGAATTGAACACAATGATGGCGAACCTCGCTCGTCTCCAACCAGCTTTGGTCAATCGTTCGGCTCCACTGCTCCTGCACGACAACGCGCGACCTCATACTGCACAGCAGACGGTCTCTAAGCTACAAGAGCTGGGGTTGGAAGTTCTCCGTCATGCGCCGTACTCACCAGACCTTGCGCCTACAGACTTAAACTTTTTTCAGAAGTTGGATAACTTCTTGGCGGGAAAAAAATTCAATACCCGAGAGACAGTACAAAATGCCTTTGAAGAATTTGTTGCCTCCCATCCAGCTGTTTTTTCAAAAAGGGCATCAATGAGCTACCAATGCGTTGGCAAAGATGCATTGATTGCATGGGTGATTACTTTCATTAATAGAAATAAAAAATATAGAAAGAAATACGCTTCATTTATTTCATGAAAAATGGCAATTTCATAGGTAAAGACCTATTATATACATGATTATTAAAAATGTAATACTTTTTGACTTGATAATACATCATTAGGTTCACGGATAATTTATCTGCATAATCACGTGCTATCATTACATATCGATTTTCACGAATATCGGTCACGCCGTTCTTGAGCTATAACGGGATATACAGACAGACAGATGAGCGGACAAACAACTTCAGAATGGTCAAATTGATATCAGTGTGTTGTAAATCGAATGTTTATCATGAAATTTGTCAAAAAATTAAATGTATAGACAAAGAGACATACGCATTTCAATAGATAGATAGATTTTATATAGCCTATTATCTGCGCAATCACGTGTTTTCACTACATACAAATTTTCATTAAGATCGATCAAAGCCGTTTTTTAGTTAACTGGAGACCTACACGAAAATCTCAACAGATTTATATAGTAGTAGATTTATATAGAAGTATAGTATAGTATAGTAGTATAGAATAGTAAAACGGATTTTGTGATGAAATGAAGAATGCATGATTATCCGCTGGGTTTGGATTAATACAAACATAGCCTTGCTAGAAAGACTGACTAAATAACATATATTTCGCTATATTTTAGAAGACATAGTTAATTCAGATCAGTTAAAAGCAACGTACTTATAATTAAAATAATTACCTACTCAACATGTCAAAAGATTTAAAATCCTTAACGTCTCAAAAACAATCTATAAAATGAATAAATCATAGATGTGATTAATGATAATGGATTTTATGAAAGAATAAGTGGGACGCATGTACATGAACGAAGTAAGTTTTGTAAGCGAATTTTTTCTCTATATTTTAAACAGCAATGTCGGACTTATAACACTTGACCAATTTGACAGGATATTTTGAAATTAGTTTGAACACTTCACATACTAGATGGCGCTACTATGAACTAATTTCGCGTGATTATTATTATTAAAATGTTAAAATAGTTTTACAATGGGTTGCTTTTTCACGTCACAGTAATGAATTACTGCACACACAATTGCGTCACATTAATGAATGTAATGAATTGTTTATACTAATGTTATTTTATTTGCCAAAATGGTATTTTAAGGTAGGTTTTCTAAAACTACAAGATCTTTCATTAAAATTCTATGATCCTAACATTTTGGCACACCACTTAAATCATTTTCTTTTTCACGTCATAAAAATATTTTTTTTTTGTAATGAATTGTTCTTAAAATAGCTTGTTCACTTAAATTTGAAGTATTAAAGTCTTGGAAATAAAAAATTAGACATTTAACATCTTCGATCTGTTTATTTTCTTAATTTAATATAAATTGTTGTTATACATTTTATGAAAGATGGCGCTACTTTGTACTAAAGGATGGGTTCGTTGCACTTGGATCTGTGTGATTAATAATTATGAGATTACGTACTAAGCTTTTCTTTGTTTCAAAATTCCTATATATGCTAACAAATATTATGAAAAAAAAACCGGTTGGGAATAATAAGTAGTCAATCAAAGAGCTAAAAAATTCAAAATCATATGCGCCTGAAAATTATTTTAGTTCAGATTTACTACGATCTATGTTCAGAAATATAGTTTTAAAATTATGAACTGGATTTTATGATGAAAATAGTTCAGGGATAATAGTGAAAACAAATAAATAATTTTTTGGCGTTAGGAAACAAATTTAAAGTCTTCACTTACTAGATGGCGCTACTATACACTATTTCTGCATGATAAATACTATAATAAATTTTGAGTAGATTTAGAATAATTTGCTTTGTTACGTCATGGTAAATTGTGGTAGGGTTCTGCACACGTCTGGCTACCTACCACTATGAATTTTGGTAGGGCTCTGCACCCGTCTGCCTAGCTACCACTTTTTTTGTTATGTTTATAGCCGACAAGCGAGCAGACGAGCTACCTGATGGTAAGTGGTCACCATCACCCATGGACATCAGCAAGACCAAAGGTATTTTACGCGTTGTCGGTCAGCATAGCCTTTTTTAATTAAAACTACACTCGCGTGCAACCGAATCGACTCACCCATACAAAATAGATAAATAGTGTGTTTTTATTTAAAAAGAAATAAAAAAGTTTATAAAAGGTATTTTATTATTAAAGCCTATTCTTTTACCTTTAAATTAACATATTTATCATTTTTATCCAATCACCACTTTGTAAAATATCGTGGCATGAACGTAAGTGCGTTAAATTTACTGCTTGCAGTACTAACGAGTTGCGCTGTGCCACCCCCTATATAAACCTCCGTAAGCAACGCACCCTTATCAGTCGCTTATCAGAAGTTGACCTGAACACATTTCCGCAAGATACGATTACCAGTTCGCCGCCACTAAGGATACAAGACCAATAGAAGTCGCCCAAGTTGTCCTTTTGGTACAACAGGGCTTTAGCCAGCGAGAAGTCGCTCGTCAACTAAATCTGAGCCAATCTGCTGTATCCAGGGTATACAGAAGGTTCCAAGAGACAAATTCTTACTCTAGGAGGCCAGATAACAGTCGGCGGCGGCGTACTTCTGAGAGAGACGACCGTTTTATCGTCTCTACAAGTCTCAGAAATCGCCATCTCACCGGTGTTGCTGTACAGCAGCGGCTGAGAGAGGTTCGTGGAGTTGCTGTCAGTCAATGGACGGTTAGAAGACGGCTAAAAGATGCCAACCTGACTCCAAAACGGCCTGCCAGAGGCCCCAAATTGACTACAGCCCACCGACAAGCTCGCCTTGCATTTGCTCGCGAACACATCGGTTGGGACGGCTGAACAATGGCGATCGGTCCTGTTCACTGACGAGTGCAGAGTGTGTCTGCATAGCAGCGACAGGAGAGCTCGAGTCTACCGGCATCCAGGCGAGCGATTTTCGCAATGTTGTTTCGCCGAAACAGTGTCCTATGGCGGTGGTTCGTGTATGATGTGGGCGGGCATTTCTGTTGAAGGAAAAACAGCTCTTGTTTTCATCCCTAGTGGAGGCCGAGGAGGCGGTCCGACTGCAGACCGATATGTGGAAGACGTTCTCCTTGAACACGTCTTTCCCTATGAAGGCTTCATAGGAGATAGCTTCCTTCTTATGCACGATAATGCCCGCTGCCATACAGCACGAATCACACGTCAGTTACTGGACGAAGTTGGTATTGAGACCATGGACTGGCCGCCACTCAGCTCGGATCTCAATCCTATTGAACACATATGGGACGAGCTAAAACGCAGAGTGCGGACCAGAAATCCAGCGCCTGCAGACATTGTAGAGCTAAAGACAGTGCTCGAAGAGGAGTGGGAGGCTCTCCCTCAAGATCTGGTAGTAATGGTTATCAGGTCGATGGGGAACCGTCTTAGAGCTGTTATTAAGGCTAGGGGGGGCAACCACTAATTATTGATTTAATAATTTTATCATAACTTTCTGTTTTCATTTAATTTTAATTATCCTTTGTTTTTTTCACTAATTAAATTTTTGTTACTTTGTGAATTGAATTCGAATAAATTCGAAAATATTGCGTAGATTCTTGATATTATGGTATCATTTTAAAGCCTATGAAATAAGCTTTCAAAAAATATATATATACCTATTCTTTATTCTTTAAAAATATATTAAACCATTTATGCATTTTGTAGAGGTGAGTCGATTCGGATGCACGCGATAGATCATTTTTAACGTAACATACAGGATTACAAAATTTGTCATAACTATTTGTTCTCTCTTTTTTACAATTCACAAGATTTTGTCTGGCATCGCTTAAAGCAATTTGTATCTTCTATTTTAAATTTAAACTGTAGTTATCAGGATTATAGAGAGGTGTTACATCATGTTTTAAACTATTTGGCAACTGAGATTGTCTGCCAAACACCAGTTTAATTTGATAAGTGCCCTGTATCGCAAGAACTTACAACGATAAAATCGACGTTTAGTCCTTTTTAAAAAAGCCATGGTATCTAAATTTAATTTTCATGTTGCGTCTTGTTTGTGGCGTGTACCATACAGGGTAATTATACCGAGATGGTACCACGACACGCTGTTTAATTGGAACGCAGCTATCTATACGAATGTTAAGTAAGTCATAAAACTTACAAACCACTTGATTTGCATCGGTTATCATATACAACGGTTCCCAATCAGTCTCCGCAATATTGGTGTACAAAGTTTGAAAATTAGCTTTATTGAAATCCCATTTCAGTACCAGAACTGACTTCTAATGAATGTCCACTTTCCTGAGCATACCGATGTTTTAGTCTAATTTCCAGCGGCAGGTGATATCCGTCGTGAATAGTAACGATGTCATCTGCTTTTTGCACTTCGACTTCATCGAATAAGTCACTGACAAGGACTAAGTCCAAGATGCTGTCTTTATATTATTAAGTACATTATTTACCTGCCTTAGTTCACATGATGCCAGAAGACACTCAAAGCTCGCTTTAACGTTTGCTGAGTTTAGGTTAAAATCACCACATATTAGAACTGGTCCATATTAAGAACAAATAGTCTCTATATAATGGAAAATCAATAAATTTGATTCTTCACTTGTGTTCGGTGGTATATAAGGCCAAAATAATACCATTATTAATTTACAATTCACATATAAGCCGACACATATAAAGTCACTTTCAGTACAATTTTCTCCTAGACGTATCGGTTGTATCTCGTACTTTAATGGTGTTATAATGGATACTCCACCCCCTCATCTTGTACCAAGTCTGTCAGCCCTAAGGTTATTATATCCTGGTGGGACAACCTTTGCTTCACTGATGCTAGTATTAAGCCAAGTTTCTGTGAGCATGAACACATCCACTTGTGTTGAACTTATTTCTGTCGCGACATGATGTAACCTAATGCGTAATCCTCTAACATTCTGATAATATGCAGATAGGAATGTGAATTTCTTATGACGTTGTCTACTGAGTCGTTGCAACCTGCTGTCGATGTTTACTTTCGGCGGTTCCGTCGGATAGTACCCCTTTCCGAAACCACTGGTTT
Source organism: Megathymus violae (assembly GCA_003671415.1). Taxonomy (NCBI): domain Eukaryota; kingdom Metazoa; phylum Arthropoda; class Insecta; order Lepidoptera; family Hesperiidae; genus Megathymus; species Megathymus violae. The sequence goes on from PDGT01000130.1 coordinate 577,993, forward strand.
ACTTATTTATTTGGTGGCCAATTTTCCGCGCTCATAAAGAATGTAAATGCACTTTGTGGCACGGAGACTACAAAAGAGGCGTATCGTGAGTGTTTCAACACAAGCTTCTCGACATTATAAGGAGTTTCTAATGCTTTTTTCTTTGACATATAAGTTTATAAGTTTTCTGGAGTAGTGTCAGGTCGCAAAGATCATACATGGATACTTCGCATCTTCTCTACCCCTGTCAAGTAGCTATCAATGTCGCCCGTACCCCGAATAACAGGGCGTCTCTGCTTACGGCGCCAAACAGTTGTCCAGTCCTTCGCAGTGTCACACGCTGCATCGGCCCCTTGCCCGATCGATGAGCCACGATGAGTACGATTATCGCCACCGTCGCCGCCGTACGTGCGAGATATCGAAGGACGATGATAATACGTGTGCGCAATATTCGGTGCTATGGCGGGTGGCATTAAGGTTCCATTTGCCTCAGTGCGTGTTATTTCCTGCACATCACACTCGATCGTTTTTGTCTCATCGCCTGTTGTCACTGCTCGTTTCCTCTGCTTGCGCCTCATCACCTGTGAGCTCTTTTGCTCTTGCTGTCGAGACGGTACCGCCGTAGATGACGTCAGGGGGCTCTCGTTCTTGTGCTCGGCTCGGTGACTGCCGTCATCGATGATATTAGCTGATGTACACGCTTTTTTACTTGTTGGTGTTCAATTGTTTCTTTGTGATTTTGTTCTATTTTTAACTCCAGAGTCCGCACCATATCAATTATAGAGTTTATTTTTAACTTAACGACAACAGCAATCCTTGCATCACTGTTATAATATCTTTGGATATAGATTCATCCATCGTCTTTGATGAAACAATTTTTAAACACAGAGCGTATACAGACACGTCAGGCACGTTCGAGGTCTATAATATTATATCTATTAGTTAGACATATAACTTGCACTTTTTTTTTAGCCGCACACTTAAAACACTTTTCACGACACTTTTGAGAAAGATCTCTTTGACAGCATCACACAGCAGGGACAGCCAGGATCGTTGATGTTGATAGAACTGCAAATCGATTACGCACTTAAGCATTTTCTTGCTTACGTACTTGCTCCGTTCTTTTATACAAACAATCGTATCCTTCTCAAGAATGCCTGATCCATTTGCTCACCTATCCACTTCTTATAATCCTTCATTATTTTCAGGTAGATCGATACAAAAATAATAACATTCATCTGACTGACTAACAGTCATGACAATGCCAAAAATAAGGAAATTAGTATGTTATTTATCTTGATGTTATATTCTTCTTCAGATGAATTTTGAGTAATTATGCCTTCTTTAACTTCAATCTTAGATTTTCCCATATTCATAAATTTAACTAACACCATTCGCATCACAACTATAGTCAACGTGAATATATCTTACTATTCATTTTGTTTAAACTAACTACTAACTTTTGGTGCTGTAAAAATTCCACATAACCCGGCGTCTCTCCCATGCCAACGGGTACCTTTTGAAGGTTTCCCCACGAGAAAAAAAAGGTAAGTTCTGCTTACTAAATTGTGTCTATACTATAATTATCTATGAATTCAATTAACTCATAATTTTTTGCCACTGCTTAATAGCACAAACGATGTCAATCATTCGTTCAATTTTATAATAAATTTAATTTCAAGTCTTTACCAGAAACGCCTTATATATTTTGGTGTAGAATATTTAAGTTGTAACGCTTTCTTGTGTCAATATACTGCTAGTAGTAGTTTGTCAATAAAAGTCGAGAACGATAAATATTTCCTCGTCAAAAATAAATTTGCTTTTTAAAAAACAATGCATTTTTAAATTTCGACATCTCGAAACTTATTCAGTTACTTATGTACGTAGAGTTGTTATACTGAGTTAAAACTTTTTACTTTGCGTTGTTTTAAAGTGAAAATATATATCATTATGATATTTTGACGATGTAAACAGTGCTTTGTCTCTTGTATCGCATTGGCTTACGACAAACAATTTAGTTTTAAATGCTAAAAAAAACGAAGTGTATACTACCACTACCCAATACCACCACCACTAATACCACTAATACCACTACCAAAAGTGCGAAGGTAGGTAAAATCCTTAAATTAAATAATAAAACATTGACTGTAGAACAATCCACAGTTTTTTTAGGTGTCACTTTAGATAGTAAGCTTCAGTGAGGCGCCCATATATCGATTAGCACAGGTAAACTTGGTTTGTTTAAGCTATTAGGGAGATAGGACTGATTACTGAGTAGAGACAGCTAGACTTGTTTATTTTGCCTATTTTCAGTCTTATGTCTTACGATATGATAATGCGGGGTAAATCAGCGGACATTGATTCAATACTTATATTACAGAAAAGAGCAATCAGAGCTATGTACTGATTAAAGTCACGTGAGTCATTAGGAGAAAAATTTAATGAAATAGCTGTAGCCAGCCAGTATATTTATAGTAATTTAGTATTTATTAAAAAAATATGTACAAGTAGAATAGTGATACACACTATCATGAAACAAGAAATAGGCATAATTTGGTTGCGTCTTCATATCGTTTTCCAAATGTTCAACAGTCTTTGATGGGGCTTGGAGTTCGTTTTTACAATAAGGTTCCAAAGTCCAAGAGGAACCCATGAGGGTTTCCCCACGTAAAAAAAAATGGTTAGGTTAGGTTACAATGAACGAGCACACAGCGCGCAGATGGCGCTCGGAAAGCGATTTCCCTGCACTTGTCGAATCAAGGGACGTCTCGCGATCAATTAGAATAAGATACGATGAACTTTGAGAACAGTTTTGACTGAGACTCACTTGGGAAAAACATGTTTTGTCTATAGTAAGAACTAGTTTTAACTGATATTCAATTTTGAGCATTAGTTAATTCTAGTTTTAACAAAGGCATTTCCTGAAAACTAGTTCTAACTAGGGAAAACGCGTTCTATCTAAAAACGGGTTTTAACTGTAACATATACATTGTAACATGTTAGCAATTGTCTAGTGATAAGTCGGTGGTGTATCTATCTAAATAAATAAATAAAACTGTAACTCTAGGCTATTCAATCGATTTTGATGTAACATAATTTAATTATTAATATTTTTTAATTCACAATAAATGTGATAATGTTGATTACTAAATGTGAAAACTACTTCATGTGTATGTACTTTAGTAATATTTATGGGAAAGATTTTTAGAATCACAATTGTAAGAAGTATTTATATAATGGAACTTTGCTATTTCGTTAAGGATCATATAAATTATTTTACCATGAAGCCATGCAATTGTGATAATATAAGATAATGATATAAATATAATTTAAACATGCATTTATTACATTTAATTAATATAATGTTTCATAGAACTGATCAATAATCGGCCTCGATATAATTTTAAAGTTACATTTATCGTTGGCGAATGTTTTACGATATAAATATAACTTTAAAAAAAATACTGTAATCCTTTTATTTTTCAAACTGCAACACACAATATGTACAAGTTTTCACAATTCCCAATCACCTTCCCCCGTGGCCTAACTGGATAAGGCTCGGTCGCTGGGCCGAAGATTGTGGGTTCAAATCCCACCGGGGGTTGGCGCAATAACAATCTTTAAACCACATTTTTGCTTTTTTTGTTATTTAATGAATCAATCATCTTTTGTTTCAAAAGTGATCACAGAAAGTTACTTTGCGGAGCGTTAGTAAAACAAATTTATTTTTATTAGGCTTAAATAATCTGTGACCTAATTAATTTGATATACAAACTAAGTATATTTACAATATTTTTTTCCTTTAAAAAACCCTTCAAATTACCGAAATAATTATAATTCATGTTTGTTACACATATTAAGTTTCTTATTTAATTGGTTTAGGATTTTGGTAGTTTTATAAATCAGAAATATATTCGCGAAAACACATTTAAGACAGAGGGAACTTTAATTTTCTATTATTGTAAGAATTGTATTGTAGGATTGTAAGGTATCCTTCATAATGCCACAATGTATTATTTAATTTTTTTTAGTGATTTTCGCGGAATACGTACAGTGACATACAAACAGATAAATAATATGTTTTATTTTCCGTATTAGTAAATTATACAAAAATCCATCCAACCAACTTACCTAACCCCATTACCTAACGTGCTCAATGTATAATTCTTCAAAGTTTGTATTTGCGCACTGTGTAATAATATAAATAAATTTAACATATAAATGTGCTCCTTGGAATAAATGTGAATTATTTTATTTATGCTAAACAGTTCAATTTTTTTAATAATGTTTTAAAGTTTCAAGCCACCAAGCCAGTTTCAGTTAAAAGCTACATATAATATTAATAATGCTAAATAGAATATTAACAAAAGTAAGTATAATTAATTAATAACTCGTAATAAATTAGTTTTGGGTCCATATTTTTCACAAAAATTTGAACCTTCTATGTTATTTTATCACTATTATTAATATAGATACGTCTTAATGAACAATTATAAGTCTATCAGGATGGCGCCACTTGACTCGGCAGGTAAGATAGATGGCGTTGTGAGTAATGCTAACTTATCTTGATACCTGTATGCTACTCTGTAAAATTGTACTTATTTATGATGCATTCGGCAATAAAAATATACTTAATAAACTTTATCTGGCGAGCGAGAGCGAAAAACCGTAAATACTCATAGCGGTCTCTGTATTACATACCTATACTAAATTTTAGCAGATATCACTATTATTACAACTAGGTGGCATTCATCCACGTAATTATGTTAAACTATTATTAACTAAATTAAATTCATTGTATCTATATTACAATTTTTAATACACATTGAATTCATATTAAAGAGAGCTACATTTTCCATTCGGATAATAATTTCAGTCCACCGAAACTGCCCTGCATTCTGCTGCGAAAAGGATGACTTTATCCTTTTGGATTAGGTACATACTGGTGCTGCTCCTGGTCCTACTGCTGCTGGCCCTGCACATGCTGCTGGTACATGATGTTTATTTTATAAACCTGTTTGCGTATCTATCACTCTCCTTTTGAAATTAACGATGGGATATTGTTGCATGTTTTTGTTACAATATTAAAGATCTAATTAATCACCATTTGAACGATAAGGTTTTGGACATGGTCCTTAGTGTTGCGTGGCTGTGACATTTACTGCCTTGAGTTTCGCCCCCGAGATTTCGGTAGGTAGCCCGAAAAATTAATACTTTGTTGGGAGATAAAGAACGATGTCTTTGTGAAAAGTGATCTCAGGACTAATCACATAATTTGATTTTGGATACTAAAAAGCGAAGGATGTAGAATTCGCATTAGCGAATTCTACTATCTACCTACCTATACGATATGATACCTATTACTAAACACCAACTATCCAATGTTTTTAATGTAAATTTCAGTGAAGCTGATGGTAAATCAACCTTTGCGTTTTGGCTATAAAGATCGGTATATATTAACGTGCAATAAGCTTACCCTTAATTATTATGATTATTTTCACAGCCCTTCGTTTTATAGTACGGGTATTTTGACATAAGGTAAAGCAGTAGACTCTGGTTAAATATTTTGTTGCAGAAAAGGGAAATTCAAATCTGGGATGGCGCAAAAAAATAAAAGACTTTCAGTAGCTTTTTTAACTAAATAATTAAGTATGTACAAGCAAAAAAATGATATTATACAACCTTAAAATAAGAGTTAGACATAGTTTAGTTTAATCTTTGCATCCCTTACGCAAGGTGTAGCTTTAATTTTTATGATATATTTTTTTAAGAAATGCTAAAGTTATGAATAAGTTACCTATTGAGATTTTAAAACGATGTGTGAATGCACAGATTTGTCGCAGATTGTAGATAAAGGATTTTTTAGAGTACAAAAATAACAGCAAGGACTTTGGGAAAAAAAGGATTACAACTGATTTCGTGCAGGTGACAAACTTTCCTTGTAACTACTATATGTATAATAAACTATAAAACATATAACATGGGAAATTTATTTTCCATACTTAAATAATAAATCACTTTAAAAAACTATAGTAGGATCAAAAAACATGAACGTGTAACTTTGCATCATAAATACTAGAATAATAATAAATGTTAATTTATAATACTTAATTCTAAGCTTATGAGACCTATTGTTGGATTACCTGGTAACCATACTTTTAGAATTGTGCTAGCATTAATAACATGGCGTTCTAACTATGTGATGATATTAAAACTCGTATTTAAAAGACCTAACAAGGACCAGAGCATGAAATCAATATATTGGGTAAGGCGGGCTTATGGCGGGGAAATAGCGTGGGAGGTGCGCAGCGCATGCTCCCCATAGCTACGCGCACTACCTGTAAGCCTCACACTCCGCACCCCCGATCATCCCCAAGTGTTTCACCACTTCCCACCCTAAACCCGTTTGATGCTGGTGGAGCAAAAAAAATCTACGACTCTCTTCAATTTTAACTATATATATGAAACTGAATCAGAGCTATGGGTGTTACTTTTATTTTACAATTTTTATTAAAATACATAGAAGAAGCAAACTGGAATATAATCTTTCAAGTGTTAAATGATTACTATAATTTTCTGTGCATTACAACCAATCTTAAATCAACACATCATTAATCTTAAACAAAAGCTTTTATGTGAATTCAGCAAATGATGAAATTAAGATTCGTTACTTAGATATAAATAACTTTGACCTAAGAGAAGAATGGATATCTTTTGATTTCGGAACGCAGATGCTTCCAAGACATTGATATTTTGTCCTTGTAACGCAAAATCGCGTTGAGGAAGGCACCCCATCCCGCACTCCTCTTTTCCTTTGCGATATGCAGTAAACGTGGTACATGATCATGACCCCGACAACAATTGTATGGTTGTATCTTTACTATGTAAGTTCTCCTCTGTTTTATATAATAGGCACACAAATGTTGCGTACCGTCGGAGTAAATAGATGATTTATGCAGTGTATATGCCAATAGAGAAAGATGTTGATGGGACCCGACGTCATTAGTATAAGGTAAAAATTGATAGAATAGTCATACTAATACTTATAGGGGTCGATCTGTCATACCCGTACTTCTTATTGCTCAGTATATTCCAAGTGAGTCACTATGTGAAATAAAATCTATCCTGTTTTAATCGTTTGAAAATTAGGTACCATTTCTTTCCAATATTTATATCAACATATTTCATTTAAATGTGATAAGTAGAGTACTAGTAGAATAATATAGAAAATAAAATAATAGTAGTTTCTGGTCGGTTGCCAAATCGGATTCCAATCTGCATGAGAATTTTTTATACAAAACTATGAAAATCAGCTTATTACCAAAATATTTAAATTGTTCACAAATTATCGTCTGCTGTACGGTTCGCTTGTTAGGCGTTATTGATCAGTAGAAAATTTTCCAGACAGGGGTGGCAGGTGGAGTTACACGTCTACATCACCCTTTAGGATATTGGGTGTGGGTTAGGTGTACGACTACGGTGACGAGGGGAAGCTGTGTCTGGCAACATCGCGTTATTGATCCGTGCTTGTACATGATGCAAATTAATGTGAGAGTAATAACTTAGGTTTAAATTTCGTTATAGCAAAACACACATAAGCTAATGATACGTATGTTAATATGCATTAGGTTTCAAATGTACCCTGCAGTAATTCAAAAATTAACACGATAAATGTGGCAAAAACCTAAATTATACCCATAAAAAAAGTTGGTAATGAGTATTGCTCATTTTCAGGTAAAGATAATTTTATTACAGGATATAAAATTACAGGCATTTGGTTAGAAAACCTGTGTACTGAAAAAACCCATCTCATTCGAAATTTAAGGTAATACGATCAGAGATGGCGTTAGGAGTCTTAATTTTAGACAGGTTTAAGTTTAATAATTAATTAAACTTCGGAATAAATAATCTTTAAGTAAACAAACTTAGAACCACATTGCAATGAATTACGAGTACATGCGCTATATACTGATATGTACATAATGAAGGTGGTGTTTTTTTCCTTTGAGGTCGATTTAACTTTTAAGTTTTATTTGTCTCAAACGAATATCAGATTTGTGAATTGCTTCATTTTTATTCAAAAAACTAAACACTGAACATTTCTTATCTTGTTAATACATGGACTCTAGGAAACTTAACGTGGTGTAGACTGTAACTTCAATCCACTTTATTTACGGAAATTGTAGCACTAATAAAAAAAAGACATATTTTTCAAACGTTATTTATTTTTCTAAGTTTTTATAGTATATTTTATTTTGGAGCTACATTATATTTTCGGTGGCTCCATATTTCAGTTCCTCACGTACTTTATAGGATTGGTGTAAGGTCTATCCTTGGACCTAAGTTAACTTTTGGCAAATGATCCCTACTGTTGGAGACCCTTCGCACTGTACTATCCAATTTAATACCAATGGTACTAGAAAATAGTCTTAGGGTTCTTTACCGGTCTTGGTACTTACTACCTACCTTTTAGAATTAACCGTCAAAACTTTTCATGTTCGTGGGCAACGCATCGGTGATACCTTAAGTGTTACGTCTAAGGGCGGTGCTAACCACTTAGCATTAGGTGTGGAGTGTGCTCGTTTGTCGATTATTTCCATAAATAATGGGGTTCAATTCACAGTAACACGGTGATCATTTGAACCTTTCATGACTACTAATTTTTAATAATGATTCAACCATATTAGTGGGGATTAGGTTAATGAAACGCAGCTTGGCAGTTGTTAAAAGCTTTATTCCTCGACCAAAATGTACATTACATAACATTTACATTTAAAAATGTACTTAAATAAATAATAATTAATCACATTTTAATAATATTAGTAATTTTATTTAACTTCATATTGAAACCCTACATATATATTGCAGTATTTAGGTGGTTACATGTTTTTATGTAATATTTAGGTACTTGCATACTTTGCAACTTTTGTAATACTGCTTTGGTAAACTTCTTTTATAATTTCCTTTATCTTTTATACACTTATTCTGTATTAGACAAATGTCTTAAATTGTTGTTACCATACTTACTTTTATTTTTAATATGTACGATTTTGTCCTTTTTGTAACAAAATTTATTAGGCCGACAAGAAATTTTAAATTCGAAAAAAGAACACAAAAAAGAATCTTTCCAGAAAATCCGTCACATAAAAGGCGAGCCGTGATTAGAGTGGAAGAGTCTCGCGCGCATAGTTGGAACGTTTCTGTCACTCTCGATTCCGGAATCTCCGAGCGCTGAACGCCGGAGACTCTAGATGTGTCGTGTACCTTAACGCACGCTCCAATAAATGAGGTTTTTCTGAACACCAGAGACTGTACATTTCGTGCGCCTTAACGCACGTTCCATTCGCCGAGATCTCTGCGCGCTGAACATCGGAGACTCTGATTGTCTCGTGCGGCCTAACGCACGCTTCTGTAAACGCTGTATACTCCTCTCTTGAATACGAGTACTTCTCTTAGTCATTTTATGAAGAAAGCAATTTCGCATATTTTCTGTTGCGACTTATCGGAACTTCAAAAGTTAGGCGTTTATGACTTTTGCTTTATCTATAGATCACTTTAATATTTCAATGAAATAATATATTCGCGGCTTCGATTTCGATACCCTTCGTTTTGGAGGGCTTGACAATACATAATTAAATATTAATTAAAAGATGTGCTGAGGAGTTTCTTTCGCCGTTTCTTCTCCTCATTGTTAAAGCACCTTTTCGAAACGGTGGTAGAAGCAAAAAATGACGTTCATAAGTGTATTTATTGAATACCTATATGATTAAATGATTTTGAATTTGAATTTGAATTGTCGCAGACGCAGCTGATTATTTTAAATACCGAGAATGTTTCAGAACTAGGACTGTAGACGAATTTTCAAGTGTGACCTGCATAATGCACCTAAAGGATGAACACAGGTAAATCGAATGCGAAGGCAAATGGGAGAAAAAGGCTATGCAAGATCTTAAAGAATAAAAGAGTCGATTATTTTTGCTGTTAATGGCAATATAATATTTGAATTAGTAAGTTAGCTATGTTGGCAACAGAATAGAATATTGTTTAAAAAAAGAATATTATTTTAAAATTATGTCTTATGTTAGTAGCTAGAAAAGATAATGTCATCAAACTTGCTGCAAAAATAGAGTTGTTACAACTTGAAAAAAATTTTTTATTCACAAGTCCTAACATCTGCCAATTGAAAATATACGACGACTTGAGATCCTGGCGAAATTGATATTACCGATTAGTCTTCTTGAGTCTAAATGTCAAACGAATGGATAAGTTATTCAAGCGCCCAAGATTAATTTGAAGCTCCAATAACATCAGCATATTTTATTGTTACGAAGCTTCTCGGAGTCGGGAGGCTTACGAAGTTTCTGTTTTTTTACGACTATTTAAAACAACAGAGGCAATAAAAGTGAAACCCAGGTAGTAATAAAAACTACCTGGGTCACTTCAGGCCCATCTCGCCCTTATGCCTTAGGCAAAAGAGATCTTTGCTAAAAATTCTGTAACGTAAACCAAGGTGTAAAAATGTAAATAGAGGAATGTAAAAAAATAAGTGTAAGTAATAAAATTAACCCCATTACAAATAAATTACTTGAGTACATAAAATTAAAAAAAACTATTTTAATAAAAATGTACATGTTATAAAAAAAGTATAAAAATAGGTTAGCAAGTACAAATATAAAATTTAAAGAAAAAAATCAATACCTATGTCCTTTATAAAGATAAAATTATAAATGTACCTCAAACGTTTAAAAATAACCCGTGCGAAGCCGGGGCGGGCCACTAGTAGAGAATGAACACAGAAAACAATATAGGGGCTAAGATGCCCTCCTGAGGAATGCCTCCGATTACATTGCACTAATCAAACATATGATTAAGGCGGATACGTTGCGACCGACTTCGGAGATAATAACTATACCACACAATAGTGGATGAACTTATGTTAAAGAGACCTACTGAATTGAATGCATTGCTAAATACTAAATAGATTAACAATCTGAAGGATTTATCATTCAAGGCTTTAGGGATATCTTCAGTTACTACAAGAAATACCGTGACTGTACGATGGTCTGAATGACCCTGATTGATGTGGTGAGAGTAGAGATGAGGAAAGTAAGAAGCTGGAGAGTTGTCGATGGTGACATGCTCTATGATTAATGAGAATAAGGTTGAATTGATATCGGGCGGATATAGGACATAGACGATGGAATAGCTTTTTTATAGCTGAAAAAAGGAGAGAAAAATATAGAAGTATTGAAAATAAGAGTCAGGATAGGCAGAAATAACGAAATACTGTAATATTTGCCTCGTAGCGTCTGATATGTTTAATCAGACATCAGAATCAAAAGATTGAGAAGAATATATTTATTGAGGTCATTTATTTTATTTAAATAATAACTGAAGAATTGAATTTACTTTGTTTTACAACTGTCGGGTGGTTTATTCAATTTTTTTAAAATAAAACTATGTCTTTCTGTTACTTTATACGAGTACTAATAAGATTGTACAACTTGATAGCTACTAAGTCGTGTTACTAACTTCCGTTGACAATAATATTCGTTAGTACATTTAGTAATTAACTACTTTCGTGAGATCAAGGCTTGCAAACTATTGAAATATAATATCTTTGAGTCTGTAACAAGCCGACAATAAAAGTCCTGTGCGCAGAGCGATATATAAAAGCATGTGGACTTCACATTTGCAGTTATGTTTTTTTTACAATTTAATTTTAAAGGACACATAGTTTAATGCTTGCATTCATTTAATAAGTATGTGTTTTGATTCTGAGGGTAGTTTAAGCACACTGAGGGCAGTGTAGCCAGGTAGAAGTAATATGTTGCTTAAAGTTTTTAGCATTTTACCTAGATTGAGTTTAAATGCAATATTATATTAAATTGGGACGACTATTACAATGGAAGTAGCAAGTGGGTAAGTCCATTTAGTGTAAAGAGGCCATTGCAGCCTATTAGGTCATGTAATGAATTTGAAATGAGCTTATAGTCACACATAAACTGTTACTTATAAGGTTGCATATAGAACTTCTGTTCACCACTAGTTCCAGATCAAAACACAAAGTTATCACTAATTGATTTCTGTTCCTCATTTATGCTTCTCTGAAGTTAATAAAATATTGTTCTACGGAATCTATTCCAGTTTGAAAATTTGTTGTTTTTAGGTATTAGGTAGGTGTTAGGACTTGTCTTCGAGACTTATATTCCTATATACTTATCACTTACGTAAACCTCTGCCGTCGCACATTTCCGTCGCTTCCAGTAGATACCGTCGCTTGCGATCCACGCGTAGGTTCTTGTGAAATACTGTACCAATGTTCAAAGCATGATGACGAATTGTGAGCATAGCAATAGCTCCATAGCGTCCATTATTCTTTATGAATTAACAAATGTCAACATAACTGTTATTTCTATTATTAGCTTCAAGTGAACATTCAATCGTTTTTAAATATGAGATAACGTACTGGTTCTACGAAATGAAAATTTTAATATAATTAATATGCAAAATGCCATATTGTCATGCGATTAAATGCCTGTGTTTTGTAATTATTATTTGCATTTAAAATAAAATCTGATCCCAGATCGGAAAGTGAAAATCTTGTTTTTATGCCTTGTTAATACTTTAAAATGAATCTACTATTATCTAAGCGACATAATTATCATAATATAAATTGTCAGCTTGCGTTTTATAATTTTTCGAATCAAATTGTTTATTAAGATTATGTTTTTGCTGATAGTATTATAACACCAATCATAGTGTAATATGCGGTATCTATATATATATATATATATATGATATGTTTTTTGATAAATATAGGGCATATGTTAAATTATCATCTATAGTTCTGGGACCACTACACTGCGCTATTTAAAAGCTACGTTAACCAACCACTGGCAACCTAGTGGGTACCTGTTCTTTCAAATTAGAACTTTTTCTAACTACTATTCGTTATATCTATATAAAATCATATGTATGGACCACTGTTACTATTTATGTTGTTGTATCACCTATCACATGTGTTTTATTTACATTAAACCAAAGTAAAGGGATTTAAAATTAAAACAACAATATGGGCTACATTTTTTTATTATAGACACATACAAGCTTTATCATTGTCATTTCATATGAAGTATATATGAATGAATACATTATGAATATTCGAAGAGAATAAGTAGGTATTTATTTCAAAGGTTTAATGTTGCGGCATAGTTTTCAAATAAATATAGAGGTGTTACAATGTAGGTATATTAATAGAACAGCTTTATATTCTCAATAGTTAATAGTTCTATCTCTTCAATCCAACTTCCACATTAATATTTTACTTTTCTATTAATACACTTAACATGACAATCACCAGTTGATATTGTTGTGTACAAAGATATACTTTTGACATAAAATTAATAGACATAAAGTTAGTACACACATAATAGATTTTAATGATCACGACATACCTTCATGACCTTACATGAATAGTTGTTTTACAGGACTAAGTTGCCGCAATCTGATCCAATGGCATGAAATCATTGCAAAACACAACTTGCTATTCGCTAAAATACCTTTGTCATTTTTCATATTTTCCTACATGTTACATCTATCAAATAGTGACTTAGATCTTCCTCAAATACTGGGTGACGCATTTGCATGCGTTATTTCATGCCAATGAATCGTACAGATGAAGTTTATTTCATTAGATCAATATTAGTAACAAGAAAAAACAGTGTCTTAATAATGTCATGTCTTAATAATAATGTCATAAACATGAACCAAAATACTCATCTAATAAATACGTGCACGCTTTTTTCTTAAACAGTTTGAAACATTAAATGTAGCTGATATTTTATTGCCAAAATGACGTATCTAATCCAATCAATCTCGATTTAGATTCTCAAGTGCGAAATTGTCATTTTGACTGTTAAATTTTTAATTTCAATGCTTTTACAATATTTGTTACTTAGTTTTGAGATATTGGAATATAGTATAATTAATAACAATACATTATTGACGATGCATATAATTTATATAGGAAATAAATAATCTTTGACCAATACAAAAATCCGCATACAATTCCAAAATTAACGTACAATGTAGTGACTGTAAGTAGTAGTCATTTGTAAATTTAGCACATCTCACGTTTTTCCATACCTGAAGATACTTATATTTTCAAATAATAATATTTGACAACAGTCAGAAGACAAATAACCTTTTCTGAAGATACGTCTTACCAAAAATCCTATCTTCTACCTTCCACAAGAGTATAATACCTACGATCTAGGATATAATAATTAAAAACCATCTTTTGAAATTCCTTTCCTTATTTCCTTAAAATGGAAATTCAATCTCCAGAAAATACACAGCCCGTAATATTATATTTTTAAAATAGTACATTTAGATTACACGCTAAATAGTCGACATAAAAACATCGATACATCTATTAACAATGTCATGCACGTCACTAGTATGGTACATAAATATAAATACCAAGCACATAATTGAAAGATTGTTTACAATCTTGAAATTATCGAAGAACTAGTAATTTCACTATTTACCAAAATATAGTAAAAATCGACATTAAAACAGATCGACTTGGTGTTCAGTCTACTCTTTATTAAAATAGTGTTTATTTACTTAACTTTAAATCATGACGAGACGAATCAAAATCTGATTATTATATAAATAATTATAATTGTACAATAAAGGTATTCACAACATAAGTAAGGGTGATAAATTAAATAATTTAAAAGTAGGTTTACATTTTATTTATTAAATAATACTGAAATTAAATTATGATGTTATAAACAGTTGGTATTTGAACCAAACCTCGTGGTGTCTATTAATGATCGAACGTAAAATGCAACTTTTATGCATATTTGACGCTTTTTCACAGCAGGGATTCCTGAAGTGGTCGATATCGATCCTTGGAGGCTGAAATAGGTTTCCTAGGGATCGAAATGAACGAAAACTGATCTTTACAGTCGACGAGGTCTAAAACTCGACCCCTAGTAATGTTACGTGTCTTTAGGCTTTTATAGGTTATTGGACGGTGGTAAATTCTTAAAATAATTTGACTACGGGGGTCTGAGGTATCACTTCACTTTGGAAAAAGGATCTCTTGCACCAAATAGTTTAGGAATCCCTGCTTTAGAGGCTTAAGCCTGAATGCCTCGTGTGTATCTACACAACGTACGTTGTATCTATAACCCTTTGTTGTAACTCAGTAATCCAAAGACGACGCACTTCCGTAGCACATTTAAATCGCGTGCTTTCATATATTATATTTCGTATGTATATATTTTACAAAAGCGCATGTCATGTATTATATATTAACCCACACCAGTATACAAATAGTTTCACATCTCGTGCACCGGTATGCCGCTTTTAGAACGAACTGTTATAAACAGTGGTACATGAGCGATATTATTCGAATAAATTACACGTTTTTAATGGCGTTAGCGGCCATGTAAGTATCATTACAATAGAATCATTGATAGATTTAGAGATTTTAATTTTTCCCTCATGTCCTTCGAATATCAAATGTTACTTACATTATATCAACTGTGTATTATTTAAAAAAATGGTATTTGAAGAACGATTTTTTTTTTATTTATGGATCAATAAATTATACGTAATTGTAGCCATGTTACGGTTTATCTTATTAAAGTAGTTTGTAGTTAATCTAACATAATGTTTTTTAAGTTACGAGTACAATAGATTTTTATAGAAGTAAGCACAATATAACTTTAAACTTTACATATTAACACTACATCTACAAAACCTTACGTCGACAGACAAGTGTGTTCCGCTTGCCAAAGTTTCGTTTGCATAACAATCGACAACACTTTGAAAATCTCGACAACATTTTTAGTTGATGTAAATTCATTTCAAATTGGTTTCAAATTTACAAGGGGATAAGAGTTACAGTTTGCTTTTTCACTGGCAGACGATCCATTTTCTATTCGATTACCTTAATATATATTTATTATAATGAAAAAGGCCACGGCATTATCCAACTTATTTTCAATTACCGAATTCGTATATGTAATAATGGTAGACGTCTATAAATTGACGTCTGTAACTAACCCCAAGTAGGTCGACTCCTATCTGAGGTCGGTTACAGATATTTGGATACTAAAATATAACTTCATAAGGTAATAACTTTTGTAACACATTCGAATAAGACCATACCCTAAAAAAAATATTTCAACTCTGCTAATATTCATTTCATATCCCTTTATGACTCTCGGATTTGTCTTTAAACTTAACCAACGTAGTTATTTAATCGTAGTAGTTATTGATAAATAAAGAAATACATAAGTAAAATAACTAATCTTAAATGTTATGTATATACATACTTATGTTGGTTATAATATTACAAATAATAATGTGATTAAGTGGAATCCCGGATAAGTGTATCTTATTTAACCTAACCTAAAACTAAATTTCTTTTCAATCACCCGTCCGTCAGTAATTCACGGTAGACACAGTATAGATAAATAACTTGGATTTGATGCATTTTCTCACACACCTTTCACGGAAATACATGTTTAATGAAATTTTGAGCTACACAAATTAAATTTTTCTGGATAATTGAAAAGATACTTAGCACTCCCAGAGGAATTAGCGCCCGTGCCTGGGAACCTATATACGATAAAGTAATATTGTTGAAAAAGTGGTTGCGCGTTTGATTATCTTCACATTCTAAGTGGGCAGTGCGAACGTCTGACCTTAAATTTATCTTACATCTAATACAAAAATATTTCATTTTATATTCTAAGTATTAAAAATATTAATATTTGCTTATTTGAAAAAACTCTATGACTTCATCTTATAAATTAACTAAACGTAACTATAACTGATAAGTGAATAAACAGATATTCGAATAATATAAATAAAAAATATAATATAATATAAAATAAAAGATTAATGAAGCACCCAAAGAAAAATAATATAACTTAAAACCCTTGGCACTAAAGTGTAACTAAAATATACTAAACCAAACATACACCAATGATTACGAAAGAAATATAAAAAAATCACACGAAGAATATTAAAACATTAAGGCATACTAACAAAATTATCTGAATAAACAAAGCATACGAAAATACTTAACTTAAAATTAATTGTAAAAAAAACTACGTAACTCTATTAAAAACCTTTTACTTATTACTATTTTATATTAATTCTCAAACCTTCGTTTGAATTTTCCTTAAATTTAAGTCAGTTAAATTGCCATTTTATTTTTCATCTATATGTACAATTGTTCCTTACCTTAAAACTAGGAAATAAAGTAATTGAAATATCGTACAAGCTAGTTTATAGATAATAATGTTTCAAACAAGTTAAAAAGTGATTGGGTTACTGAATTTAAATGAGAATTTTAAACCTCCAAAATTTTAAAGAGATACAGTGATACACACTTATAAACGTCGTCATAAACTTTTGGACAATGAGTGACAACGAAAAAGCCGTGACTTCAAAGTTCATGGTAATATTTAATAAAAAGAAGTGAGGGGTTTAGGTATGAATACATGATTTTCAGAGATTCTCAACCGAAGCTGGTTGTGCGATAGGATATGAGAGTGTAACGCCCCACGCCAGTACATTTTAAAAGAAGAAACAAATTTGTTACGTATTTACTTTTATGGAGGTTTGTATTGCTAAGAAACATTCTAAATCAAGTATAAAATAGTTGTGAATCAATCATTGTTGTTGGAATTTCGTACATTTGGTCTTTAGAAGCTTACAGGGTTTTGTATTATTAAGTCAAACATTTTATACCGTTTAACTTCTGCAAATCGTCAACTATACTTAATTTCGTTTCAGTGAAGTTTTTAATTGTAAGTAAATTTAATTTTAACGTGTGTTTTAAGTAATAATAAATATGATATAAGTTAGATTACACCATCTTTTTAGGTTATTAAATTTAAATATTATGATTTTAGACACAAATCGTTTCTATATTGATCAATGCTGTAAGAAAATGTCGAGTCGACAATTTGCAGTTTATCATAGAGTTGTTTTCGATAAGTTTTGAAAACGGTATGAGTGAAATAATTTATATAAACTAACCAATTAAATTGAAATTGTAAGTAGAATGAACAAAAAAACGGTGTTTACTTACAAAGAAAGTAAAGACAATGTTTAATGGACTCTAGAATTTAACAAATTGAATGTGCTTATCTACTGTTTTTGAAAAGTGAATTTGAATCATAAGTCACAAATAACTTTACCTATTTATTATCGCCATTATGTACTTTTTAAAAAGAAGTCTATATCACGCAGGATACAAATTTTTTTTTCAAGAAAATGTCTATGCTATATTAATTATTTCTTCTGCCACTACACCAAAGATATAAAGATACTCAACATCGACGTCAATATTAATCATCTCAACTACTTATGATATTATAATAATCATAACAACTTATGGTGATAAGGTTCCCTATTTTTTACTTAATCTACTTTAAGTTTGAAAGGCATAAAGATATAAATTTTTTGGTAGATTAATTTTTCTATATAATTTGAAACGAAAATATTTAAATTGAAGGTATGCAAAACAACTCAGAAAATTATTACGCTAAAAATATTTGTTGTTTGGTTGAGATATTGGTATAAATAGAATTGCACGTACTTGATAATTGATAGATGTACTCAATGAAGTCTTGGTTAAATATTTTTTTTTATGTTAATAGCCGACAAACGAGCAGACGAGCCACTTCATGGTAAGTGGTCACCGTCGCCCGTGAACATCAGCAAGAGCAAGGTATCACTGATGAGTTGTCGGCCAGGAAATTACGTCCAAAAAGTTCATAGGAGTTTCTTATTGGAACTGTTTGCCTTGGTGTTATAGTGCGATACAAGTGTTGTTCTGATGCAAGTAGTGGACTGAGATTTCATCTTTAAATGTTCTCTTATAATGTACTAATTTCTATCTTTTTCAATGATGGTTACAGATTTTGGTGGTGGTGATGATGATTTTGATGATTTAAGGTTTTAATTAACTATTTATGTACCTACTAAATTATAACTTTCCTCAAAAACGCTGTTGTTTTGCACACCTTAGCTTAGTTGAAAACTGCAACGGTAAATAAAATTGATTTGATAACTTGGCAGTGAAGTTATATTAATACATTGTATTATTTTATAACTTTATTTACAATTTTTTATTTTAATTCTAGTTTAAACACTACTATCATTTCCGATATCTTTTTTGTCTCGGTTATAACCATCCTAATCTTACCCTAACCCTAATTGCTTAAACATTACTATGAGAAGATATTGATAACATTAACACTTATCTTTGTACACTATTTTTTTTTTGTTTTTGCAGTTTTTTTTACTTTTTTGGTATATTTTTTACTTTTCATTTAATCTTTACTCCTAATATTCCGTTTCCGGTCACTTATTTCAATAACAATAAACTTAATCTTAGGTGGTTAAACATTATAACGAGAGGATTATTAACACTTATCTTTATACACTATTTTTTTTTAATTTTGAGGTTTATACTCTTTTTATATATTTTCATCATATTTTTTACTTTATATTTGTTTGCTTGTTTACTTTTTACTTAGTATAATCAAGAAAAATATTAAAGGTGTGTTAATATTTAATGCTTAAACAACATGAAGTTGTCAAATTCCTCATTTTGTTTATATTCCTCAAGTTCCCGCTAAATAAAATTTGAAAATGTTTAATATATATATAAAATTGGCTTTTTCTATAATTATGACAGGGTTATTTCAACTGAAACTAGGAGACACGCTTAAAAATCTTTAGTAATAAAATAACATAACTCCTAAAATTAGTATGTAAAGCGTAATAATCCTTAAGACAAATAAAACAAAGCTATAGTGGCAATGCAGGCATTCTTACAGGAATACAAATGGGCCTATTTGGCCTGATAATTTGAAAGTTGGAATGAGCTCGACAGCAGCAGTGGTGTCATTTAAGGCATGCGAGATTGACTCGAATATGCCTTTACAGTAAAATTTTAATATGAGGTTCACTTAAGGCATGTCAGGTTGAAAAATTTGTCCATCAACCCGTAATAAATGGATCGAGTAGCTGCGACCTTTTGTTAACGGATCAGTTTCATAATACGCAACGTGGAAATATCATGGTGACTTTCTTTATATTTTTATTACTTAATCGAATTGGAAAATTATGCAGCTACTTAATATATTTAATTTTTTCTACTTTTTCTTACATAATAATAACTCGTGGAAATTTGGTAAGATATCCTCTAAGGCAAGTAAGATTATAATCGACGATCCAAGGCAGATATTACATTCGTAAGTTCTTAATTTATAATTGTTGTGAACATACGCTAATATAACAAAAAATGTCCTTAACCCTTACCTTATTTTACTTCACATCATTTTTTATCTTCAAACTTAGAAACCTTGCTGTTCATCAAATTACATTTACATTACAAAGATTTTGAAATTTTTGGAGCGCATGCTCACAACACACGAATTAATGTCATCATACCCTGGGATCCTCTGGATCCACGCGAGTAATATCAGCACAATTTATATTATCCTGGGCTGTGCCAATCCCAGTGGCCTTTTGTAGCCCACGGCGCGCCAGAGCCTCGTTCATATTTTGGCATGTAGCACTTATGCACACGAAGTTGGCTTCGACTCAAAAGTTATTATATGAGTTATGACACGTGGAAGACCGTGACGCAAGCAAGACGACTAATATCAATGATTGGGTCCTTATGCATGATCATAGATATAACATCCTGTGAGCTATAAACGCAGTTGATAACGATGGGAAAAAGTATAACCAACCATAAGGAGATCATCGCGATATATTTTGGCGCACCTGTTTTATCCCTAACTCTGATGTTAGTCGTCACATTGCTTGGTGGCGAGGATACTTTATCAAATGATTTATAAAAATATAAATTTACTCTATTTTATTCACTAAAAACATGAACGAGGCAAATAAACTCTGTAGAAATTCAACATCATAAAGGCAAAAAATGTTACGGTATATCGATACTCGACGTAAAAGAGTTGGGGTTCGAATAATACAGCTACGTTGCCAGATGTATGACAGCTATGAGAACTAAGGAAACACGAGTAGAGATAATGTTGTTCCATATGAATGTTTAATGATGCCGCTGTTTTCGCCAATTGGGTGTGAGATTTCATTATATTATATTTGTAGTATTCGCAAATTTTTATTATGTTTTTAACTCTTCATTATTAATGTTGATTTAGTTAGTTTATACTTACAGTTGATATTATTATTTTATAATCATCTTGAGCCTTCATTATTTTGCCATGAACAAGAGTTTGAACGATAAATGTGTAACTGATACCCTAATTCCTTAAGCTGTCACTGTTTTGTTAAGAAAGTTGAATTTGGAGGACCTATAACTATACCTAGAATTGAAAGGGAACAGTATTGTAACGTTTACCTCCTGGATGTTACATTTGGCTTCAGCCTATCTTGTCAACAGTCTGTGTATTATATATAATTAATTTATAACTTTGGAACTTCACAGTTGTTAATTATTAAATTATTGTGTCTCAACGACAGAATGGTGTACCGTAGATTAGCAGTCCTTTGGTCAAATATGTTATATAGAGTTTGTCATTATCATAATTTTGTAATCATTCGAAAGATAGACTTATCAGATAGGCAGATCATCTTCAGTTAACCACCCACCCTCCCACACAGATGATTGCCTTAGACTAATGACCTAAACGCGAAGGTAGATGTTACAAAACTGTCAATAATGAAATAAATTTTGGATAAAAAGTAACTATTTTTGTATTTATATTTTTTTACATTTTTTACGGTTTTATATTTTTATATTTTTTATTCCTTTTTTAGTATTTCATTCCAAAAATATATATCTCTTCTAACATAATAAAATAGTTCAACATCATTATAATTTACTTATAATCTAAAAAGAAGCATCAAACCAAAAAATACTTTAAGTTTGAAAGAAACTGCAGCCCTAAACTACGAAGCGGAACTTAAAAATAGAATTGCAAAATTAAAAAACCTCTACTCGTAAGTTGGGTTCTCCATCCATTTATCGTAATAGATATGATTTATACTAATAAAAAATATTTGAATTATATCTGCTGCTGGACCCTAATTCAAGTCTAATATTATTTCGTTTCACCTTTTATCAGTTTAAGCCTTATCAACCACGATAGATGCTGTCCACTTACTTACTTTTTTCTACTGAATTCCAACGTTTTCTTATACTAGAATTTACAACTAACTTAACAATTACGTAACTATTAACAGAAACTTAACGATGAATTAGATAACACCGAAACACAAATACAGAATGAAAAGTAAGAATAAGCGAGTTAAGATGGTTCAACAATAGAATAATTGGATATAACAGATATGATTTGCCGTTGCTGTTCCGATAAGGCTAATTATAATAAATCAGACCATTGCAATACAGGCAGTAAATGGCCATAAGCACAGACGGGCCTTTACACCCTTGGGCCTGTTCCAGACGATGGCGTCTGAAACCGGCTTTAGTGGGCTTGTCATGAAGCAAATTGGTTGCTTTTCTGACATTGGGTGTAGACTGACTGCACTCCGAATAGCTGCAGCAGCATACAGCTATCCAAGAGCGGGCGATGGGATCGTCACATCCCGACGCCGGGGTCTGGAATCCGATTTATTTTATAGATTGGTATTCAATTACGAAAATATTAAAATTATGATAAAGACTTAACCTTTTTATTTTGTTTAAATATTATACCGTCTAACAGCGACTAAGAGGGAATTTTATGTTTCCAAAATGAATCTAAAACTGTAAGTTATGGGAAATTGTTGTTTAGTCTTTATAAATATTTACCAAAAAGAAAGAAAACTCAAATAGAGATAGAAAAACTTATGCAATATTGTATCAGTTGAGTTGCATTTTCACTCTTGTTCGAATTGTAAATATATATATATATATACAAGCCTTAGTTTATTCTTTCCTAATTCTATATTGAAATATAAATTAAATCAATAAAATGGGAGTGGGGTAAAAGCAAAATTAGCTGCAAGATATTTCTACCGTATATAATCTTTACAGATATGCTCATGTCATCACTGTTGGTACTTTTGAAAGGCCACGTAAATAATCAGGCCATTGTAACATGAGCAATTGTTGGCCATAAGCACAGACGGGCCGTTACACCCTCAAGCTCGTCGCAGACGGTGCCGCCTGGAACTGACTTTAGTGGGCTTGTCGTGGAGCATAGTGAACGCTCTATTGACAATGGGTGCAGACTGACTGCACTCCGAATAACTACAGCAGCGCGTAGCTATCCGAGAGCGGGCGATGGGGTCGTCACATCCCGACGCCGGGGTCTGACATCTGATTAATTGTCTAGATTGGTTCTTAATTACGAAAAAAAAAATACTGAAATAATGCGAAAGGGTATCATTTTTTATTTTGTTCAAATGCTTGTTTAGTTTCGAGAAACCAAAAAGAAAATAAAAAGAAAACTAAATATAAATAAAGGTAGAAACACTTATGCGAAGTTAAATCAGCTATGCATATAATCTTATAACTAAACTACTGTTATAACTCTTTTTGCTCACGTTTTCACTGTATATATATATACAAGCCTTAACTTATTCTATTTTAATGCTATATTGAAATAATAAATGAATTTATAAAATGAAAGTGAGATAAAAGTAAAATTTGCAAGATAATTTCAACCATATAAGATCTTTACGGATGTGCTCATGGCGTCACTGTTATTTTTGAAAACCTAGGTAAATTATCAGGGCATTATAACATGAGAAATCGTTGGCTAAAGCCAACATTGTCCTCAAGAGCATAGACGAGCCGTGACTCGGTGGTGAATTCTTTACTGAAGATACTATCTAGAACTGAGTTTAGTGGGATTGTCGTGGGGCATAGTGACTGCTTTGTTGATAGTGGGTGCAGACTGAATGCGTTCCGAATAACTACAGCAGTTTGTAGCTATCTGGAATCGGGTGATAGGGTCGTTACATCCGGACATCCCATCTCGAATTCTATTCCTCTTGTAAGTTATTCAATCACGAAAATAAAATACAAGAAACTACTCCATTTTGTTTGAGAATAATACTGCCTAATTACGATTGCAGGAGAATTAGAATTGCATGCAAATAATATGTAATACTTACAACTAATGCAGATTTACGGTACGTGTTGGCTTTCTTTACGAATACCTGAACTTGATAATTAAATTAAGAGAATATTGTAATTGTTATATATCATAAATTTCTGCAGTTGAAGGGAATGTTACATTATACAATTAATTTTTATTTATGACATGATTACCTTAGAAAAATTAAATTATACAAAAAAAAAACACATAAATGCCCGTTCTATAAAAAAATTAACTAATTTATCACATAGATCCCTTAAAGTTTAAGAGAAAAAATAGCAAAACTATTATACCTACTGTTAAGGAAAAAATCTAATCTATTAAATATTTCGTGTTGTAAAATAGCATTTTCCCACATATTTTACTATAGTTATATCATATATTAACAATAATATAATGGTATTATAATTATTTTTCTACTTTTTAAGGCAACGATATCAACATTTCGTAATTAACATTATAACATCTCCCATTCTAGGTAAAGGTTTTAAGAACACAGAAATTCAGTATAATTTTGATTTTATGTTGTTATGATCGTTGCACAGAATTGACGATGACCTGAAAAATGTCCATAAAAAGCAGTTCTTTTGTTACACAGAAAAGAATAAAAAAATTGGCATACGATGCTTTTAAACGTGCTCTAAAATGTAAACCAACAATGTTTAGAGATTCTTAAAATTTGCAAAAATGTATATAAGTTAGTATAAATCGAATAATTTTAGTTACTAATCTCAAATAGTA
Source organism: Megathymus violae (assembly GCA_003671415.1). Lineage (NCBI taxonomy): Eukaryota > Metazoa > Arthropoda > Insecta > Lepidoptera > Hesperiidae > Megathymus > Megathymus violae. The sequence goes on from PDGT01000130.1 coordinate 602,856, forward strand.
AATGTTTTGAATTTTTTTTAAATATTAATAGTCGACAAACCAGCAGACGAGCCACCTGATGATAAGTGGTCACCGTCGCCCATGGACATCAGCAAGACCATAGGTATTACTGATGCGCTATCGGCCAGGAAATGAGAAGAAAATAAGAAAGAAGAATTATTAAAATAGTTTTTTGGAATTGTATACTAATACTGTAATAAAAAGTTTTTTTTTGACACCACGTTCCACTTCAGTTTCATTATAAAAAAAAATGATGAGCTCTATTTAGTAATTTCAATGACATTAATTGTACTAAATTGTTCTAAGCCTGTCAAAGAAATACTAAACATCGTTCATAACATTTTAAAATGAAATTTATCAACAAGCCTATAGATTACACGTTTGGGAAATACAAATACTGTTAATTATTATTTTATTTTATAAATTACGCAATAATTTCTTTAATATATTAAGCAGGAATAATTAAACGACTGAGAACATAGCTTGCTATGTTTCAAATGTTGTTTTCCAAAGTAGGTGCACAATTACGCATTGGTTATGACCCCATTTTCTTGCTTTACGACCGTTTAACATCTACTATTAAAATTTTCCTTCAATGCTAACTTTACTAGAATTGATTTATATAGATAGCGAATTGGATTTGTAACAATTACACGGATAATGTTATCATATATAAACTGAAATTGTCCCCGCTACTTATATTTGTATTTAAAAACCATTTGCTTCAAGAGTTCAAGAGACTGTTATGAGAAGCTTTTCAGTGTCATCGCCCTTTTACGAATTTCGTTCCGTTGTCTCTATGTATACGATACGTCGTGTGCTTTTTAACCTTTTCTGTTAAATAATTATATTCATAATACTCACGAGTAACCTAAGTTAATGCATGCAACACTTACAAACTATTGAATTACAACAGATTTCACGTAATTATTAATATTTACTTTACTTCTGGCTCTTCTCCATTGATTACATATACAATTCTCTTTATGCTAATCACACGCTATATTCTAATAAACACCAACTCCTATTTCTATTAACGAATTAAATTTAACTTGTAAACTAATATAGATGGAAAAAAACTTAGTACAAATTACATAACGGTTCGAGACTAAACACAAATTAGCATATATAAATAAGCGAACATTTACGAGTATTAGTGACAGTTGTTATTGCTTCATACACTTAAAATGTCGATATAGCATCTATAAAGAATTAATTAAGACATTTTAATAGGTATTTGTTATACTTTTTTTATTACACCTTATTGGTCGAAGCAATTGTGAGTTGTTTTAGATAAATTTGATATTTTTTTGTATCATAATAATTCACAGACATTTAGTAAGTTTTCTCAAATCAAAAGGTATTCTTTTTAAATATCTAAGTTCCCTCTACAGACAATCTGGAAACATATAATTTATGACTTTTGCAACCAATCAAATAACAAAGATTAGTTACATATGTTAGGTCTCGATGTCGTGCCGAATTAACTAATCTAGGGACTTAACTAAAGTTTTTACTTACATCTCAATCAGAACATTTAAAATTATTAGCGTAAAATTATTGTTATTGGGTCATCTTCAGAAATAGACAACTAAAAGACAATTTACTATTTACTTATTATGTATCAAGAAAGTTTGAATACTAGATTTTAGTGTTATTATTTGTATTGCTTTTAAATAATACAATTTTATATAAAATCAAATTAATTAATTATAAAAAAAATATTGACACTCAACTCAAACTTACAAATTGACTTACTTACTTACATTCTAGTATTTTTGGGTTTTTACAATATTTTATGTTTTTTTTTTGTACATTTTTTAAATTTTTAATGAGACTACGATTAAATATGATTAATACATCTAATTCAACTGAAATGCTTAAACATGTGATTATCTTGTGCTTACTTCTTCTTAATTATACTTATAATTTACATACTATTATTATTCAATAAGCTAAAATAAGAATACTAGTTATTTAATATTCGAAGAAACACGTGAATCCCGAAAAACCTAATAGAATAACTACTGGGTTTAATTTTGTAGTTTCTAAAATTCAAGCATCATTGTATACCACAACATTCGATGTCATCTCAACATGATTTTTACATTAATTTTGGATAAATTTCTTTTACATCAAATGCAGTTCACAAAATTACCCCAAATAATTAACTCTACCTATCACGCCGGTCAGTATTCGGAAATTTAAAACGAGGACTCGTCAATTTTAAATGAAGTTGTTAAAAAAAGTTTACAAGATAGCGAATCTTTCAAAATATTTCAATTAACCTAAAATTTATATTTATGCGATTCAGCTAAAACACTCTCAAACTGATAAATGTACTTTTGGTAAGTGCCTACATAAGTCATTCATTAATACCACTCATTCATGTCACTGTTTATCCGTTCGGTCGACTAATTTCAACATTGAAAGTGTAACGTGAGTAAGACTTTAATTAAAGTAACTTTGACAAATGTATTTCATAAATAGCAAGCGTCAGAAACTTAGCTTAAAACTTAGCTTTTAATGAGTACCTAACAGCATCTTCTTCTGAATGGCAAAATATAAAATAAAATACTTGGAAATGAAGAAAATAGCTTGGGACTATAGTAGTCCGACAGCCGTTCAGAGACTAAAAGTATAAAAGACAGCGGTGAATACCTTTCCTTACTTCTTAATAACGTAATAAAAAGTAATATTATATTTTTATACTCAACACGAACGGAACCTATGGGTACACGGTAGACAAGAAAGTGCGATATTATAAAGGATATAAACGATGAGTCTAGTTGTAGGACATATAAAATTGTAAATTGAATAAAATAACAGAGTTGTATTCTCATTTAGGTTTCTATTAAATAACTTTAAATTATTAAATTCATTTATTATGAAAGGTTAACTTTATAAATGTATACTAAAAAAAACGAATACCAACCGCGTCACTGTTAAACGTCGTTTGGCATTGTCGTCGTGTTCGTAGAAATAAGTAATGTGATTGTAAACTACATTTAGTTCTTGTTAGAGCTCATATTTCTTTCAATATCAAATGGATTAACACTCCTTTCTGTGATTGGGATTCTTGGCACATGTTTTTTTACACAAACGGAAGTGATAAACAATCAGGTATGTATCTTGGACTCGAAAGTCTATGTCGATTACTGACAATAAGTATCTATATACTTGGTGTTTAATGCTGCTATTAATATTGTCGTGTGGGTTTCTATAATTACTTGTACGTACATATAGATATACTGACGCATTTTCTATTTGTTTTGGTTTTCATAATTTTACTCAATATTTTTTAAGGTAATATTACATGCACATGCATTATTAATAATATGTTGGCTGATGAAAAAAATTAACAATGTTTTTCCTGATTAAGTAACAATAGTAAATTTGTTTATATTGATTAATGAATATTGATTATATTGCACACGAACAACACAAATAATTTGAAATTTTGAAAAAAGGAATCAATAAATTGTAAGTCTACACTAACAATGCCAGTGGCCCCACCCCGCCACTGACGGTGGGCTCCAGCCACCAAAGGGGAAGTCTAACTAAACGATCTATGTAGACTATAGAATTTGTGCAATGATAAAAAACTATATGGAGATTTATTTATTTTCTGAAGTTGACTTACCCCTGAGGTATGATGATACACCTCTATATTCGGACAGCGTGAGCCCTCCCGAAGCAGAATTATGAAGCAGAATATATTTTTAATGTTTTGTGACAGAAGGGAATGAATTATTTGTAATCGGAACACTAGAGAAAATAACAAGTATTTAAGTACACATTTTGTTAAAAGGTTGACTTGAGAAAACCTATCCGCTAACTTTCGTACCATTCAACGTCAGATTTAAAACATTGGATTATTTACAGTGATAAATATTTATTTGAACTTTGCTTGTATTATCGAGTTAAATCCATAAGATCAACGATAAATCATGTCACTGACGTTGGGTTCAAGCCAACAAAGAGGAAGCCTAATTTATCGAACATAGTGAACAGATAACGTAAGCACGTTTAACTATAGAGTCTTTGTAGTGAACTCCAATTGAGTGAAGACTATATTGAGATATAATTTTTTAAAGTCGAATAACCCCTAAAGTATAAGATTTGTTCTGTTCCGAAAGTTTGAACCCTACCAAAACAGAATTACAGTACAAAAAACATGTAATTTTTTTTATGACAGACGAAACTACCATATTATTCAGCGCATTTAAAACATAAAAGTAATTTACAGTAATATAAAAATTTAGAAAAAGCAATTAATTGTTTTATATCATGCCTGTATTACCGGCTTCAATCGATAAGACAGACGACAAACCCAGTGGCCCAACCCGCCACTATAGTGTAATTTTTTTCTCCGTGCAGTTTGGGTCATAATAAATAAGCCGGCTAGGACGGTGAGCATGTTGCGTGGGCGAAACGCCATTATCGATAAAAACAAATGAGTCATCGGTGGCAGGTGCACGTCGGCAGTGCACTTTTAAAATTGCAGACGTTGAAGTGTTACTGCATGAAGCAATTTCGAACGTTTCGCAAAAGAACTGAGAAGATTGTGTGAAGCATGCAGAAAAACTCCAAGATGAAGACTTGAAGAAATCTCATCTGGCAGAAGAATTCGTAATTCATGTGGATGTAGACTCTGATGTAGAATTTTAATGTAAATACTTTTAAATTTAATTTTAGGTATAAGTTATTATCATTATTATCTTTTTTGCTGTTCAATTTAAACTTAGATATAAGTATTTATAATTATTTTTAATATAATTTATTTTAAATCATTTATTTTCTTATTTTAATAAATACGTTGTTTTATCTATTTTTCTTTCATTTTTATCACAATCCCACATAATGACAAAACTAAATACACTATCCATAACGCTTATCGACAACAATAATGCGCATCATTATGCCCGCCCATAAGGCCCGTGAGTGGGAGAGAGAGCAAAATACTCGCTTCACCGCTCCGACATTTTATGACGCAAACTGCACGGAGAAAAAAATTATACTATAGGCAAGCTAAACGGTAAAAGGTAACGGTAAACGCTAATGGTATGACCATAAGACTATTTGCAATTTTAACCCCACGGCAGAGCATAATGCACAGAAAAATATGATAAAGCTTTCAAATAGTGCAAGTGCAATGTCAAAGTAAAAAAAATATAATAAA
>PDGT01000130.1:608070-623789 GCA_003671415.1 Megathymus violae
ATATATATATATATATATATATGTATAACGCTATAATAAAGTAGCTTAAAAGGCTTATGTTAAAAGTTAAGGTTCGATGCATTAGACCAATTTCTAAAATACAAAGGTATCAATACCGTTGCATTCACGCCAATACGCAAACGCATCCTGAAATTTTTGTCGTTGTTTGACACCTCACTCTTCTCCTTCTATTAAAATATTAAAAATCATCAAATTATCCCATTTCTGCGCTTGGACCTCTATCTTGCATAAATAGGACCTCTGAACATATTGTACTGAACAGGTCGGTGCGCAGGTTTCTTAGGATGTGTCCTTCATCCTCAGATCATGTGATAATTAATTGATAACACGCACTTTCACTTTGAATAGTTAGAGGTGCGTGCCTTGGATTGGAAAGAAAGTTTCCAATATCCTAATCTGGTTTTCAAATCACTCGGCTATCACTGCCTCTCAATGAAACTGGATCTAAGATAGATTAGACTCGTTTCAACATAACCGGATATCACTGCTGCTGAACGCATTCACACCAGTACGTGAAGGCATCTCGAAATTGATGTACTTCTTTTATCCCTCACTCTTTTTCCTTCATCGGTATTTTGGAAATCAACAAGTTGTCCCATTGCTGGGCTGGGATCTCTATCGTGCGTAAATAGGACATCTGAACATATTGTACTGAACAGGCCGGTGCGCAGGTTTCTTAGAATGTGTCCTTCATCCTCAGATCAAGTGAAAACTAATTGATAATACGCACTTTCACTTTGAATAGTTAGGAGGTGCCTGCCTTGGATTGGAAAGAAGGTTTCCAATGCGTTAACCTTGTTTTCAGGTCACTTGGTTATCACTGCCTCTGATTAAAACCGGATCTAAGATCGATTAGCCCAGCTTCAAAATAAGCGGATATCACTGCTGCTGAACGCATTAACACCAATACGTGAGGCATTCAGAAATTGATGTCCTTCTTTTATCCCTCACTCTTTTTCCTTCATCGGTATTTTGTAAATCAACAAGTTGTCCCATTGCTGTGCTGGGATCTCTATCGTGCGTAAATAGGACCTCTGAACATATTGTAGTGAACAGGTCGGTGCGCAGGTTTCTTAGGATGTGTCCTTAATTCTCAGATCAAGTGAAAACTAATTGATAATACGCACTTTCACTTTGAATAGTTAGGAGGTGCCTGCCTTGGATTGGAAAGAAAGTTTCCAATATCCTAATCTGGTTTTCAAATCACTCGGCTATCACTGCCTCTGAATGAAACTGGATCTAAGATAGATTAGACTCGTTTCAACATAACCGGATATCACTGCTGCTGAACGCATTCACACCAATACGTGAAGGCATCTCGAAATTGATGTACTTCTTTTATCCCTCACTCTTTTTCCTTCATCGGTATTTTGGAAATCAACAAGTTGTCCCATTGCTGGGCTGGGATCTCTATCATGCGTAAATAGGACATCTAAATATATTGTACTGAACAGGTTGGTGCGCAGGTTTCTTAGAATGTGTCCTTCATCCTCAGATCAAGTGAAAACTAATTGATAATACGCACTTTCACTTTGAATAGTTAGAGGTATGTGCCTTGGATTGGAAAGAAGGTTTCCAATGCGTTAACCTTGTTTTCAGATCACTTGGTTATCACTGCCTCTGAATAAAACTGGATCTAAGATCGATTAGCCCAGCTTCAAAATAAGCGGATATCACTGCTGCTGAACGCATTAACACCAATACGTGAGGCATTCAGAAATTGATGTCCTTCTTTTACCCTTAACTCTTTTTCCTTCATCGGTATTTTGGAAATCAACAAGTTGTCCCATTGCTGGGCTGGGATCTCTATCGTGCGTAAATAGGACCTCTGAACATATTTTACTGAACAGGTCGGTGCGCAGGTTTCTTAGGATGTGTCCTTAATCCTCAGATCAAGTGAAAACTAATTGATAATACGCACTTTCACTTTGAATAGTTAGGAGGTGCCTGCCTTGGATTGGAAAGAAGGTTTCCAATATGCTAACCTGGTTTTCAAATCACTTGGCTATCACTGCCTCTGAATGAAACTGGATCTAAGATCGATTAGCCTCGTTTCAACATAACCGGATATCACTGCTGCTGAACGCAATCACACCAATACGTGAAAGCGTCCAGAAATTGATGTCCTTCTTTATCCCTCACTCTTTTTCCTTCATCGGTATTTTGGAAATCAACAAGTTGTCCCATTGCTGGGCTGGGATCTCTATCGTGCGTAAATAGGACATCTGAACATACTGTACTGAACAGGTCGGTGCGCAGGTTTCTTAGGATGTGTCCTTAATTCTCAGATCAAGTGAAAACTAATTGATAATACGCACTTTCACTTTGAATAGTTAGGAGGTGCCTGCCTTGGATTGGAAAGAAGGTTTCCAATGCGTTAACTTTGTTTTCAGATCACTTGGTTATCACTGCCTCTGATTAAAACCGGATCTAAGATCGATTAGCCCAGCTTCAAAATAAGCGGATATCACTGCTGCTGAACGCATTAACACCAATACGTGAGGCATTCAGAAATTGATGTCCTTCTTTTATCCCTCACTCTTTTTCCTTCATCGGTATTTTGGAAATCAACAAGTTGTCCCATTGCTGTGCTGGGATCTCTATCGTGCGTAAATAGGACCTCTGAACATATTGTACTGAACAGGTCGGTGCGCAGGTTTCTTAGGATGTGTCCTTAATTCTCAGATCAAGTGAAAACTAATTGATAATACGCACTTTCACTTTGAATAGTTAGGAGGTGCCTGCCTTGGATTGGAAAGAAGGTTTCCAATGCGTTAACTTTGTTTTCAGATCACTTGGTTATCACTGCCTCTGAATAAAACTGGATCTAAGATCGATTAGCCCAGCTTCAAAATAAGCGGATATCACTGCTGCTGAACGCATTAACACCAATACGTGAGGCATTCAGAAATTGGTGTCCTTCTTTTATCCCTCACTCTTTTTCCTTCATCGGTATTTTGGAAATCAACAAGTTGTCCCATTGCTGGGCTGGGATCTCTATCGTGCGTAAATAAGACCTCTGAACATATTGTACTGAACAGGTCGGTGCGCAGGTTTCTTAGGATGTGTCCTTAATCCTCGGATCAAGTAATAACTAATTGATAATACGCACTTTCACTTTGAATAGTTAGAGGTGCGTGCCTTGGATTGGGAAGAAGGTTTCCAATATGCAAACCTGGTTTTCAAATCACTTGGCTATCACTGCCTCTGAATGAAACTGGATCTAAGATCGATTAGCCTCGTTTCAACATAACCGGATATCACTGCTGCTGAACGCAATCACACCAATACGTGAAAGCGTCCCGAAATGGATGTCCTGCTTTATCCCTCACTCTTTTTCCTTCATCGGTATTTTGGAAATCAAGAATGTGTCCCATTGCTGGGCTGGGATCTCTATCGTGCGTAAATAAGACATCTGAACATATTATATTGAACAGGTCGGTGCGCAGGTTTCTTAGGATGTGTCCTTCATCCTCAGATCAAGTGAAAACTAATTGATAATACGCACTTTCACTTTGAATAGTTAGAGGTATGTGCCTTGGATTGGAAAGAAGGTTTCCAATGCGTTAACCTTGTTTTCAGATCACTTGGTTATCACTGCCTCTGAATAAAACTGGATCTAAGGTCGATTATCCCAGCTTCAAAATAAGCGGATATCACTGCTGCTGAACGCATTAACACCAATACGTGAGGCATTCAGAAATTGATGTCCTTCTTTTATCCCTCACTCTTTTTCCTTCATCGGTATTTTGGAAATCAACAAGTTGTCCCATTGCTGGGCTGAGATCTCTATCGTGCGTAAATAGGACCTCTGAACATATTATATTGAACAGGTCGGTGCGTAGGTTTCTTAGGATGTGTCCTTCATCCTCAGATCAAGTGAAAACTAATTGATAATACGCACTTTCACTTTGAATAGTTAGAGGTATGTGCCTTGGATTGAAAAGAAGGTTTCCAATGCGTTAACCTTGTTTTCAGATCACTTGGTTATCACTGCCTCTGAATAAAACTGGATCTAAGATCGATTAGCCCAGCTTCAAAATAAGCGGATATCACTGCTGCTGAATGCATTTCCACCAATACGTGAAGGCATCCAGAAATGTATGTCTTTCTTTTATCCCTCATTCTTTTTCCTTCATTGGTATTTTGGAAATCATTAAGTTGTCCCATTGCTGGGCTTGGATCTCTACCTTGCGTAAATAAGTCCTCTGAACATATTGTGCTAAATAGCTCGGTACGCATGTTTCTTAGGATGTGTTCTTCATCCTCAGATCAAGTGATAACAAATTGATAATACGTACTTTACTTTGAAAAGTTAGATGTGCGTGCTTTGGATTGGAAATAACGTTCAAATGTGGTAAACTGGTTTTCAAATCACTTGGCTATCACTGCCCCTAAATGTACGCATATATCAACACGCGCGCATTCTAGTACCTGCTTCTTGCAATCTCTTTTACTTCTTCTCCTTCCGAGTGTAACAATGAAAAATAACAAAGTGCACTATTCTGGTCATATTTAGCTTGGAAGACTTCACACACTTGATGGATCATATCATCAATTGTTCATAGCATTATTTCTGAAATTCAAACTATTTTTATAAAACTATCATGTATAACCAAGAGTGAAAATTATAGTAATATTTAATAATTATGTAAGGTTAGCCAGGTTGGATTTAGGCGTTTGGTATGTGAAGAGAAAAAGATGAATCGCTTATACTCGAACTTAATAGCGTTAGCACGTTAGCTAACGTAATAAGGTCAAGTATAAGGCCGGTGGCCCCACCCCGCCACCGAAGGTGAGCTCCATCCATTAGGAGGCAGATAAATGCAGCGTGATTGTAATAGTTTACGAAATAAGGTATTTATGAATTTCTACGAGGACGTGGAAATAACATTCTATTGCTGCTGCAGTTTATTTTGTTTATCTACCTCCTCCTCCGAGGTATTAGATTTTGCACCTCTATGTTTGACCAATACGAGCCCTCCCCGTTGGGTAGTAGTATTTCAAAAGAACCTATTTTTATTTAAGGACATTGACGAAAGAAGTTGAGAAGTTGTTATATTCATTTTGCATATAAGTATTGACGATGACGCCTTTTTTGCATATGTATGTTACCAAACGGTGATAAACAATTCGATTATTCTTTCAGCTTTATAGTAATATCTACTATATATGCTGTTTGCCATGGTCTCTTGGTTAATTTTTTCATGTAACTATTTTATATTAACAAAAAGGTCGATAAGTTTTTTAATAAAAAAATGTTATACTGCAGTTTTGGTTGTTGGTTCGTTAAGTGTTCTGACGATCGATCTGTCTTTATGTTTTTTTTGTAACAATACACAGTGTTAATGCAAGTTACTTTACGTTGCCTTTTATTGTTTATGTTTGTAATATTAGTACAGTTTTTTATAATATCAGTTATTTCATTTAAGGGTCTTAATAATTAAAGTTATTAATTTAGCAATAAGTACTACATTTATCGAATAATTTAGACAGACCTTAGGTCGAGTAATAACAAAAGTGAAATAAAAAATGCCAAATTAATATTTACGTACTTGTTACATATATGTACTAATAAATTACAGTATGGTCATGTTAAAAGTATTTTCATTCATTATGTTTCAAACTTTTTACTTTTTTCAGTGGTGTCTAACATAGTAAAAATTTAAAAGAAAGACTAGAAATCTTAACAGTATAGAAAGCTCAATGTGAGGACTGGATTTCAATACCGACATGAGCATCTCACAGAACCCATAGTACCACCCAATCTTCACGTATGATTACGTCACGCCCACTAGCACGCTACCTTTACATACAGAACTTTATATACAGAGACCTTCGATCAAAAAGCCATTAATTCAAAAGATTTTAGTACTACGACAAACGTTACTAAGTTTAGTTTAATTGCCTAACATATCTCATGTTAATAATTTTGTCTGTCGACCAAGTTACGTTTATTCTCAGCTCGTCCGTGAGCGATACACCAAATTTCTCCGGAGTTAACTAAGCGACTTTCACAATAGACTAGTCATTTTCCTATTCCAAAATCTATTACATATGAGTATTTGGGCTTTGTAATATAGATTTCGAAAATATATAATACAGTCCAACAGGGATCTCATGAATCCCTTCAAAACGCAAATTTAAAATATAATAGAAATGCATGTACAAATATTAGTTTAAAATCTTTTAAATTGTCTTATTCTCTATGTCTTATAGTCAAAAATGTTATTATTTCTAATCACTCAGATTAATTTTATATTTATATTTCATGATTATTACCATTTTCTAAAAACTACTTTTAAGTAAGAAATACATGTGTATGCGTAATGTAGTTACGCAACTATTAGTAATTCTACATTTTAATGCTTTACAATTATGGTTTGATTTTAACACAACGAATACTTTTTGAAAAATACTAGACAAACATTTTAAATTATACTCGTGTCATCATCGTTCGTAATATACGTAAAATATATATCGTCAAAAACTCCGTAATCATTCTCTTCTTGAATTCTAATATATAAGTAAGTACCTACTATTTAAATAACATCGATCAATCGACTGTTTAAATCTACTGTTATAAGAACCGTGTAAAGATATTTCCGCGTATATATTACATCATGTCGCGTTTATTTCTTAACTCTTAACCTATTATGTCGTTGAATTTACACATATGTAGTTTCGCTAACATGACCCTAATCTAACCTAACACTAACTCAATTTGATGTGACGTAATGTATGATTCATATAAAAATTAAGGATGTTACGATTCGAAATCAATTTTTGTTAATGTTGCATTTTTAAATGCCGTTCTAAATTCGGAAGCTACAATAGGGTAACACGGGAATAAAGGATAACGTACATACGAATCATAGGAAACCACAATATTATTCAATTTATAACAATATTTACCTAAGTAATTCCAGAATTTACAGGGATCGTCTAGGGATAAAGAAGACCAGAAATTGTCAAGTTTTACAGATGTATTTGTTAATTGTTATTAGGTATTTTCTAAAAGTATTATAGATTGGATATCGAAACTTTGCTATTTACAGGGTATGTACCCTGTGAGATGTTTCAAAATAGGCCAGATCAATGTTCAATAGATCAAAAATTACAGGTTTATCCTGAAATTGAGGGACACTACAGTTAATTTGTTTATATAATTAAAGTGTGGTGTAGTACATACACGTATAACCCTAAATTAACATTTATTTTCATACTCTGAAAACGAACTGTCAGTATGGAGTACACAGTATATTATATAGATCTTACTGGGCCTTAAAACATGTATATGGTATGTCAATTATCACTACGAACGATATACTGAAAATGGTTAAGGAATTTTAGACTTTTCACACGATACCTTTGAGAACAATATGAAGAACTCTTAGGTGTGCAGATTTCCTCATGATGTTTTTTTTCACCAACGCAAGTTGTCACTTAATTAAATCTTTTCATGAAAGTTTCAAATTATTAATATGGACATCTGTATATCGTTTAAAACTCCGTAATCATTCTCCTCTTAAATTTTAATATGCAAATAAGTACTATTTAAATAAGATCGATCAATCAATCGATTGAATCTACTGTTATTCGAACCGTGTAAAGATTTTTTCGCGTATATATTACATCATGTCGCGGTTATTTCTTAACTCTTAATTTATTATGTCGTTGAATTTACATATATGTAGTTTCGCTTATTAAACCATAGTTTAACCTAGGACCAACTCAATATGAAACGATGTAAATGTATGATTAATATTAAAATCAAGTATGTTAAAATTCGAAATTAATTATTGTAATTGTTGTATTAACTAAAAAATATAAGAAATATTCTACAAACGCCGTGTAAATATTCTTTGAAAGCCTTTTTAAATGCACTTCTAATTCCGGAATCTACGATGGGGGACAAAGGGAATTACGGATAACGTACATACGACCCATGGGAAACCAGAATATTATTCAATTTCCAACATTATTTACTTATGTAATTCCAGAATTTACAGGCAACCTACAGGAATAAAGTATACCAGAAATTGTCAAGTTTTACAGGTGTATTTGTTAATTGTTATCAGGTATTTTCTAAAAGTGTTATAGATTGGATATAAAAACTAATGTTTACAGGGTATGTACCCTGTGAGATGTTTTAAAATAGTCCAGGTTCAATAGATCAAAAAATACGAGGTTATCCTGAAATTGGGGGACAGTACAGTTAATTTGTTCATATAACTATAGTGTGGTGTAATATATACATAACCTTAAATAAACATTTATTTTCGCCGACTCTGAAAACGAAGTATCGGTATGGAGTACACAGTATATTATATAGATCTTACTGGGTCTTCAAACATCTATATGGTATGTCAGTTATCGGTAAATCACTAGGTTATCAATGCCTATGTATGAATATCAAATAGTTTGTTGTTTACTTGAAGGATATTTATTTTAGAAAACTGTAGATTAACGATTATTGGAACATTTGTAATTATTTTATAACGTACAAATACTGAATTTGATTGCAGCACCATGCATTAATAAATACCAACGCCAGCAGTACACTAAATGATAAGTTATCTTGTAGTCCACGTAAGCATTATAATGTAGTATTATTTATGAAATATATTATCTAGCTTTTATGTAATCGCTTGAGAGTACGAAAACTCGAAATCCCTTAAATATGTGGATGAAAGTATCTAATCATTGATAAATTCGGATTAATTATTATGTTTCTGGAAGTTTTAATCAAATTTATAATTTTGCGTTAATAAAGCAGTTAAGTATACCGTAAACTTAACAGTATTTTTAAAATGACGACACTAACTTGTAACCGAAATCGGTATTTTTATATTATATAACAGATACTTTTTAATAATAATGAATATCAGTTATCATTGGATATATATGTAATTTAGTCATTTAAACTACATTATTAGGAAATATATTCATTTCGAGTAATGCATTTACGACAGTGAAAATATAAGTTTAATAATGATTAAACTTTAAATACATAAGCAAAATATCGTAAATACGAATAGTTAAATCTAGACGAATATTTATTTTCAATAATAATTATCATAAAACGTATAAGTTCTACGACTAATACGATTTATTTAATTATGCACTACTATTATTTTAATACGTTATATTTATTATTATTTCAACAATAACTTATATTTTACCGTTTAGAATTTTTTCTCGACTTCAAATAGCTGGTAATATAGTATGGATTACAATGCTATGAAGCAATACCTTAAAAGCGCTACATATTCAGAAATACTATATGCTTACACCTATGGCTACAACGACTCTTTGCAGGAAAATTAATCAATTTTCGTTTTGTAAAATCCAACAATCTTTTGGATTTATATGTACAGATTCCTTTACTTACATCTCCGAGTACAAGTATGATTTAATAGTTATTATATTGATTTATTAATATGAATATTTTAGTTGATTAACCAAAAAATAATATACTCACGCTAATTTGAAAGATACTGTTCTCCTATTTCAAATAGTTACTGTTCAGAAAACATATTTCTGGCAAAATAACATAAAGCTTAAGTTAATATGGTTACTAAGAGAATGTAGCATGAACACCTAGCATTATATAATAGTGAATAATGAAACAAATACAACACGGATATTAAACATGATTGTAGGGGATAGGAGCAAGAATGTATACAAACTAAAATTTTAACAAAACTTAATAACTCAGAACTGTTGTCGGAGTTAAATTCAAATACATTGAAAGGTACAAAATTGTCTTTAGACATAATGATGCAAAAGCACAGTTAATAATGTCTGACTCTCGAAGAAATTAAAGTTTTGAGGTATGTATTTATTCAGGTAGTAGGTAGTTATTCAGTATAAACATAAAAAAGGAATTTTCTAAGTAATTTAATTAAGAGCAATTCAACGAGTAATAAAACCTGCCTGAGCATATTAAAAAATGCTTGTACCTCTGCAAGTAGCATGTCTAATGGTGGAACTACTACACTCCGTGAACAATTAGTCATGTCCTGATATCTTTCCGCTCAGCGCACTCCAACGAAATACATAAAGTTTGTGCCGCATGCGTACCCATAATTTTAATCCAGCGTCTTAATAACAAAGATTTTTTTCGATGTTTTTTTCTTTTTGGAAATAACACTTATCGAATTATTTCATGTTTAAAAGAATACCCTACATATTAAGCTGAATTAGCAATTGGTAAGTTTACACGATTTAATAACATTTTTAACGTTACAATAATTCCCACTAAGATTACTTAGGTATAGATTTATGAATTTAATAAAACAGTTTTGTTAATTTTACGACAAGTAGTTTTAAAATCTAATTTCCCCTTTTAAATTGTGGCATTAATGAAAATTATTTTTCATCTTATTTAAATAGCGCCCCTTTTCCCTAAGGGGGGTCGCATCAGATTAGGCCAAAGCCAGCCTCGGGTGGTGTTTAGTGGGTAAGCCCCTAGGTTTTTCGGGAGCCGGTTGCGCTAGTATGCTATGAGCATTCACCACCCTCCTCCCGCGTTTCTCCGGAGGGTAGCCTTATTCCAAATTGTCTTTGCGCAAAAAAAAATCTTATTTAAACTTGAATTATTCAATATTGACATTTCCAATTCATATTAAACTCAATGAGACATCTAATTTCAGTAGATGGAGAGAAGTATATGTTTTTGTATATGAGAAATATTGGATATAGTAGAATCTGTATTATATAATATTGTTACTGGTCAAAAAATCGTCATAAATATATCGCACTGCGCTCATATTCGACAGATGTTGGTGATAATATGGTCGCGATGTAAGTGGAAAAGCAACTCCAATTTTTATTCCAAAACTTAAGTTGTATAGCGTACAATTCACTAAAAATATCTGTCGATCGACTTTCGTGTTTTTATAAACGTGGAATTTTCGTTTTGTCTACAGTTACGACTTTTTGCAGAAGTAACATATCAAAAACTACTTTCACTCCATATAAATACAGAAAATCTGTACGTACGTAGAAAATATGAAAGATATGTAACTAAGTAATTTTTAATGCCATGAATTTTGCTTGAAAAGATATTATATGTTGATTTTAACATGAACCTATAAATATTTTTCGTAAGGTTGTAACTTTGTAATTTTTTTTAGAGTTCACTATTTATGTTTTCACAAATCAATTATTATTTAAGGCTTGTTTATATCAGGGATTTCGTAACTGTAAACGAAACTAGCGGTTATTCGAGTAGTTTCGGATAGGAGCAGAGTCTAAATGGAACACATTTTCGCCAGTCTATCTTATAAATTAGCCGCGTAGCTATAATTTTGAGACAGGTTTTATTATAACATTTTTTAAGTATTTTTTATTGTGGTTATAATACCTAGAAACAAAATCAAACTGTTACATTGTTAATAATTTTTTCCAAGTCCTTAATACTATCTAACAAACATATTCGGATATTCCGAAATAATTTCATATCCCTAACTGTAACTAAAACTGGAAAATATTATTCATACAACTATACAGTTATCCATCTATGTTGGATATCCAAATCCACATTAAAAATTTTACATCCATATCATTCCTAGTTTAGATCATGCAGCCAAATACCCAAAAGCTACTACATGATACAACTATTGAAACTTTTAATGACCAGCGAAATGTCATATTTATCATAAATAATTTGATTTTAATAAAAATTCTTTTAATTTCACCATTATGGTATGTTATTATCTTATTTTTAAATTCAACAAAATATATTAAGAAGTCGCTACTCTGTCCTATTTCCGTATCGGATAAAAATTAAAATTAACAATATATATATTTCTCTACTACAGTTTTGTTCGCAAGTATGTTAACTAAGATCAAGCCTAACACTTCTTTGGTATAGTGTAAGTATTTTATAAGCATTTTAATTTACAGGTGCTGGTATTAGTGCTATATTTTTGCGTTTAAAAATTATAATTGTATCAAAGAATGTTTAGAATTTTTCACATAATCAAATGTATCTCAAATTAAAAGATATTATAATATCCTAATATAGTTCAATACCTAAGTATATCGCAAAACCCATATTTAATATCTTTCTGAAACTTCCTACCATCATTGCTTTCGAACAATAACACACCCTTCATAACATAATTTTTCAGTAAATTTAACCCCATTTTCTTATTTGTATTCCAATTTTTAACCAATGAAGTTAATGATGAAAACGAAGAAATATTTATCATCAAAAGTAATATTTTTTGTTATGAACAATCAAACAAGTTAGTTAAACTCAGTAAGCAATAACACTTAATATTACTTAAAATAAACGAAAATGCGAAAATAGGGTTTATCAAAACAATTTCGAAAAAGTGCGAAATATTATAAAATATAACCGCAGCTGTAAAATTTTTGACACTTACATATAATATGTTGAAAACGATATTGTGAATACGTAAGGAAGTTATAGCATGTTATAATGATTTTAAACATACGGCATATTCCGTAAAATTATTATCAAATAATATTTGATATAATTTTGAAAGCGTTCGCAGGTGGAAATGTTTTTGTAACCAGTAGATAGGATAACTATTTACACTAACTCTTATACTTTACGTATTTACAGTAGGTACATGTTTTATTAACAGAGCTTAATAAGTAACTTAATATATTACACTAAACATTTATCTCATTAATTACTTACCTTACACACTACTAATGTTTACGTTGTTTTTATCATTATGTAATCATTATATTATAGAAATAATAATAAAAAAGGATTATAGTATTTAAAAATGAAATTATCCAAATGGTAAAATTAAATGAATAGTATATAAATGTAATACACTCATAAATTACTAAAAAGATAAATATCATAAGGAAATAAACTGAATTATCAATAAATATAATCGAAGATAATTTCAGGTAATTCAAAATAAACATCAATGAATGAATAAAGAAATACAGAAAAGCGGTACGAGTCCACTCATCGATGTTATCATTGATAAAGCCGAAGATACTAACTAAAGACAACTCAACTTAACTGGTTCGACTTGGAAATCGTTATATATTAAAAGCTCTATTCGGATCGGATCGAACACCGTGTTTTGAAATTGCCAACCAACCAATTTTAACACAGCATCGCGATTCATTGGCTTTTAGATGTTAAAACTATGCTAGTCGATCTAACAAAACATTAAAGATCTAAGAACGGTAATTTAACTACCATTATGAAAATAAATTTAAAGGGACGGAAATAATTTAAATGAATTTAGGAAGTAACGGATCTATATAAAAATAGTTTATTAAAAAAAATATTTAGAATTGGCTTATGAGGTCTGGGTTGGATTGCCTTGTAAGAATCTGAATGGACACTCTACTAAATAAAATACCTGAAATTGTAAAACAATTTTAAAATAATTTACATAACTCATAGAAGAACAAAATTTAACATAATACCGCTTTCACCCAGCTTAGTTCTTCCTAAGATTTTTTCTGATAGAAGAAAGTAGGCAGAGTGAAAGGTAGCGGCC
The DNA here is from genome assembly GCA_003671415.1 of Megathymus violae. NCBI lineage: Eukaryota > Metazoa > Arthropoda > Insecta > Lepidoptera > Hesperiidae > Megathymus > Megathymus violae. Next base: position 621,600 of record PDGT01000130.1, read on the forward strand.
CCGCCCCGCCGCACACGGTGGGCTCCAGCCATATCTAATAATGAACCCTCCCCGGGAATACTTATTAAGCATTTGGATTCACTATTCTATTAGTACTGAACCGATATAACTCTAGTGACACCAATCTTCAATATTTCCACTTATTCATTATCGGAAACAGTGGACAACTAAGCTACTAAAACTTGTACAAATAACGTAGTCTACATGGATTTATTCTATGTTTTTTAAGATAGCAACAAAGTAAGAATACAAGTGACGTGACTCTAATGATACCATTATTTTTTTTTGTACTTATCAATAGATGAAAAAAGTTTATGATTTAGAAATGGGATTTCCTTAAATACCGCTACATTGTCTACATAGAATTATTCTATGTTTCTTGGGGTTACTACAAATAGTTGTACATATAACATTGTCATTTTCATATATATACATAGAACTTAGCATCTCTTCACTTACCACTAATAATACTAAATTTAAATAATATATTACTACCTAAACATTACTACATAATTGTAAACGGAAGTGATTATAGCTATTATAAGTAAAGGGATTTTGTGAATTATAAGAGGGCTTCCAAGTATAATTTAAATGTAACACATCTTTACAAAATGTATCTTGATCTCGTGTTTTTCAAAAGGTGCTAAACTAGGGTTTCCATAAGTAAAATATTAGTAATGAATATATATAAAACTACTGATATTTCTTACAAATTTTTCATTAAAATAATTTTTGTGTCTAATGTAACCTCCGCATCGTTTACAATTAAATAGGAAGCCTCCAAATGTAACTTACAGTATATTAAATAAATATAATATATTTGTCGGTCCTCTAAATTTTTTAGGATTTTACCTTATATAAGGTTTAATTTATAACGTGTCTAAAGATCTCCTATAGTTTTATGACATCGGTGATGGTTGAGCATACGTAATATCACAATATGCTCCCAGATAATGTTGCAACATGGAGTGTTTTGTGAGTTTTAACGAAGCCAATTTATTCTCAGAACTAGATTCCGTGTGAGAGCCTGTACTTATAGTCTGTATTGTATATATACTTCGTCCTGAATCTTATTGCTGATTTAAAGTACACGATTTTCTAGATATTGTTATATTTTTAGTTAAAGTATGTCGCAGTTAAGATCTTCATAAACTTAAAACAAATTCAGAACTTCGATCGCAACTACAGTAACTATTTATTTCTTCCATTATTCTCTAAAATGAATTAAGTGCACAATATGATTTAATATAACATTACTACACGTCTAACTTGGTACTATAGATTATATCAGTAGTTATGCATTTATTTAAAATTTGAGCAGGTAGAAAAGCTGGTGGGAGGAAAAAAATTAACCTACGATCAGTTTGGTTAAAATCTACAGGCACAAAGGATCTTAGTGAATTACTATAGTAGTTTAAATATTCATATGATATTTTCTTTATTATCGTGTTATATAAATAACAACAATACCAATACCATGAGTAAGAAACTGATACTAAAATATAAATACTAAAATACGGCTTAAAACTTTTAACAATCGTTTAAAATCCATGGGTCAGTAAAACTATAAACCTATGATGAATTTTGTTACTTGCAGCCTACATGAACAAAGGATCGAAGTGAAATAATTTTAATATTAAAAATTATACTTAGTTTTTTTTTAATTATGGTGTTATGTGAATAAAAAAACGTATCAAGAGTTTTGAGTAAGAACCAAATACTATAATATAAATACTAAAGTAAGGCTTGATACCGTCAACAATCGTTTGAAAACCGTGGGTTAGTTAAAAGATAAACCTATGATGAGTGTTGTTACTGGCAGCCTACATGAACAACGGGTCGAAGTGAAATAATCTTAATATTTAAATGTATATATTTTTTTTAATTATGGTGTTATGTGAATAAAAAACCTATCATGAGTTTTGAGTAAGAACTAGAAACTAAAATATAAATACTAACGTAAGGCTCAAAACCTCCAACAATCATTTGAAAACTACGGGTTAGAAAAAGATAAGCCTATGAGGAGTGTTGTTACTTGCAGCCTACATGAACAACGGATCGAAGTGAAATAATCATATTATTTAAATGTATATTTAATTTTTAGTCATTATGGTATTATATGAATAGAAAGACGTATCATGAGTTTTGAGTAAGAACCAAATACTATAATATAAATACTAAACTAAGGCT
>PDGT01000014.1:2765-61454 GCA_003671415.1 Megathymus violae
CGATTTAAAAAAAAAAAAAAATAAATAAAAAAAAAAATAAAAAAAATCAACTCTTTATATACAGTCCGTTCAAGTTTTAAATTTATAGTCCATTATTTACCGACGATTCTGCCCCAGTTTAAATAATTCCGTACTGCTTAGAAATATCGATATTGATTATCTTAATTTCTATATTCATCAACTACAATTCTAATTATTAAACTGAAAGGCTAATTCTTAGAGAAAATTACTAATAATTATTATCAACAAAGGTACACATTTTTATTTCAGTATCTATAACCAAGCATAAAAATATACATGAATTAACAAAGGGAACAGACAGATTGCCGACAGCATTTTTAAATACTGACAACTTTCGCACCACAACATTTTTAGGCCGTATTGGGGTGACCTAAAATACCTTCCCCCAATCCCGTGCTGGCGACGGGGTTTTAAATCTCAAAATTCACATTTCGCGACCTAAGTATTTACAACATATATATTTTATTAATATATACACCTTTTATACAACTTTTACAAATTTACCTGGTTTGACTACTTTGACGTTCCCTATCTACAGAGAAGATGTTTGGATATAGAACACCAGCCAAAAAGTCCGCTGACGTGACCTCCCAATCTCCGAAAGAGGATGACATGATGTATCCCACCTCCAAAGTTAGGCGTAGCATTGGGGCATGGGAAACCGGCAAACCAAGCGTGAGTCCCAAAGTGACCCCATCAGTTGCAGGTTCAGCTGATGTAGCACCTCCCATACCAAAGTCGAATTCGGGACCTTCACAAACAGACAAAGCACCGATGCAGAAGTCATCGACGGTGACAGTAAATTCACCCCCAAAAAAAGAAGACCAGAGTTGACGAAGCAAAAGCGTCACTTCAAAAGGCTAAGCTCCACCTCTCGAACTCCCGCAATTTAAGGACGGACATTAAGTTGGAAGTTACCAGCGCCATAGACAAACTGTACCAACTTGTTAAAGAATCGGAATTAGAGCTGACAAAGGAGCGGAGAAGAAGTGCAGCAATGCAGATGGAAGTTACCGTAGTGGAGCCGCAAGTTGTTGAAAAGGCTGTTGAAAAGATCAGAGATGACAGCCACATCATGGAAGCAATTGCGGCCAACACAAGGCTTCTTGCTGAAAACGGGAAAAAGATAGAACAATTAAAAGAGGCCCTGGAAAATCAAAAGGAAGCGCTCGAGAGGGCAGCTTACGCGAGTGAAGTCGCGGCAGGTTCCACAGATCTAGCGCCTAAAACGCAGACAGTACTGCACTCGGTAGTTGTCTCCTCAACGAGAGAGGAAGAGACAGGTGAGGAAATACTTGAGAGGGTGCGAAAGACTGTAGACGCTAAGGAAGGGTGGATACAGGTTGAAAGAGTGAGAAAAGGAAAAGACCGAAAAATCATAATGGGTTGCAGAACTCAAGAGGACAGACAGAAAGTCAGAGAAAGACTAGAGACAGCTGGAGAACATCTTGTCGTCGAGGAGGTGAAGAACAAAGACCCACTTCTTGTCCTTAAGGACGTGCTCACAGTACATAGTGATGATGAAATCATCAAGGCTTTCAGGAACCAGAATAGGGATATATTTCGCGGTCTCGACGAGGGTGAAAGCAGAGTTTCGATTAAGTATCGGAAGAAGGCACGAAACCCTTGCTGCGGTCATATCGTTCTGAGTGTATCACCCACTGTCTGGAAACGTTCTATTGACCACAAAAAGGTAAAGATTGACCTACAGACAGTCCATGTGATGGATCAATCGCCACTAGTACAATGTACCCGATGCTTGGGATACGGGCATGGTCGGCGGTTCTGCAAGGAGCCAGCCGACCTGTGCAGCCACTGCGGTGATCCTCACATGGCGGCCGAATGCCCCAACCGATTGATCGGCGAAGCTCCTGCTTGTAAGAACTGCGTCCGAGCAAAGCTGGAACATAAACAGCACAATGCATTTAGCAGCGACTGTCCCATTCGAAGGAAGCGAGACGCACTGGCCCGTTTGTCAGTTGCCTACTGCTAAAGGCACCGCAATAGTTTCCCCCCACTATAAAATTCTTCAAGCTAACCTGCAAAGGAGCAAACTGGCGACTAGCGAACTCTTGTTAGAAGCCGGAAAGCGCAAAACAGCAATTGCTTTGCTCCAAGAGCCGTACGTGGGTGCCGTGAAATGTATGAGGAGTCACCGGGGTGTTAGAATCTTCCAGAACTCTGATCTAGGGGAGGGTACAGTTAAGGCAGCAATAGCTGTCTTTGACCGCGACCTAGACGTCTTACAGTACCCTGAACTCACCACAAACAACATCGTTGTGGTGGGGATACGAACCAGAGCCTGGGAGATCACAGTTGTCTCTTACTACTTTGAGCCGCATGTACCCCTGAAACCGTACCTTGCACGCCTGAAAACCATCCAACAGAGTAAGGGACCCGGCAGGTTAGTCTGTGGAGGTGATGCGAACGCCAAGTCCACCTGGTGGGGTAGTAGCCTGGAGGACTTAAGAGGAGAGGAGATGTCCGGGGCCTTAGATGAGATGGGTCTGCATGTCCTCAACACTGGGAACATCCCGACATTTGATGTTATAAGGGGTGGCAGAAGATACTGCAGTCACGTAGACGTTACGGCCTGTACGATGGACATTTTGAATTTGGTAGATGACTGGAGAGTTGTGGAGGGTTTAACTAGCTCAGATCACCAAGGAATTTCTTTTAGCCTAAATCTAGAAAAATCTAAAGGTATAAACATAGAGAGAACGACGAGGATTTATAATACTAAAAAAGCATGTTGGGACCAATTTCATGAGAAATTGAGCAAGACTATGCAAGAAAATAAGTTAACCTTAGAAGAATTGCAAAAAATTGATAATGTAGAACCTTTAGAAAAAACACTAGAAATATATATGAAAGCAATTACTGAAACATGTAGGAAAACTATACCTAGTAAAAATAAAAAAGAGAAACTTACATTTCCTTGGTGGTCCAAAAAACTCGCAGATCTGAAGAAACAAGTGAACACGAAGAGACGCCGTATCAGGAACGCAGCACCAGTTCGAAGAGAATACGCAGTCGGCATATATCTGAAAGAAAAAGAAAATTATGAAATGGAAGTGCAACAGGCAATAACTGATAGTTGGAAGGAGTTTTGTGGGAAGCAGGAGAAGGAGGGAATGTGGGAAGGAGTCTATCGTGTTATAGCCAGGTGTACCAAAAGGGAAGAGGATATACTGCTGCAAGAAGGAGGTAGTACGCTAGATGCGAGGCAATCGGTGAGGCTCCTAGCCGAAATCTTTTATCCCGAAGACAGGAGGGAGAATGATGACGTAGACCACCAACGAATACGAGAACAAGCGGAATCCGTAAACTCGTGGAGTCATGGTGAGCAACATGACCCTCCGTTTACTCTGAGCGAGCTCGAAACGTCTGCAAAGTCATTCAACCCCAAGAAGGCCCCGGGAGCCGATGGCTTTACCGCCGACATATGCTTGCGAGCCATAAATTGCGACCCCGCATATTTTTTAGCCCTCCTAAATAAGTGTATGGTACTCGGATACTTTCCTAAGATCTGGAGGGAAGCAACCGTAGTCATCTTAAGAAAACCTGGAAAGAGCTCGTATGCCGAACCCAAATCGTACAGGCCGATTGGTCTCTTGCCAGTACTGGGTAAGGTATACGAGAAAATGTTGGTGGCACGTCTCAAATTCCATCTGTTGCCGAGGATTAGTACTCGCCAATACGGATTCATGCCCCAAAAAAGCACCGAAGACTCCCTCTACACACTAATGCAGCACATCCGTGCTAAATTAGATCTTAAAAAGATTGTCACACTAGTGTCACTTGACATCGAGGGAGCCTTCGACAGTGCATGGTGGCCAGCTATAAGAATCCGATTGGCTGAGGAAAACTGTCCGACCAACTTGAGGCGAGTAATCGACAGCTACCTGAGCGATAGGAAGGTTACGGTTAGGTATGCGGGGGAGCAGCATGAACGAAAGACGAGCAAAGGATGCGTGCAAGGATCCATTGGTGGGCCCATCCTTTGGAACATTTTGCTGGATCCTCTCCTCCAACAACTTGAGGGCAGGGGTGACTACTGTCAGGCGTTCGCCGACGATGTCGTAATGGTATTCTGTGGTGAGACGGCGCGAGATATTGAGCGACAAGCCAATGCAGCTCTCGACCATGTCCGGGCGTGGGGTATCCGAAATAAGCTCAAATTCGCACCGCAAAAAACTTGCGCGATGGTAATAACGCGAAGGCTTAACTACGATACACCACGTCTGAGCATGGGCGGGATCGATATTGGAATGTCTCAACATATAAAACTGCTGGGTCTCATCATTGATGAAAAACTCACGTTTAACACCCACGTCGGGAACGTCTGCAAAAAAGCGATCGGGATCTACAAGCAGCTCGTGAGAACGGCCCGTGTCAGCTGGGGGCTAAACCCCGAGGTGCTTCGTACCATTTATACAGCGGCAGTTGAGCCAATAATCCTTTATGCCGCAAGCGTCTGGGCCCCCGCTGCCGATGAACTTGGAGTGCGTAAACAACTGAATGTAGTACAGCGGAGCTTTGCACAAAAACTGAGCAAAGCGTATCGAACGGTGTCGCTGAATTCGGCACTGGTGCTGGCAGGGATCCTCCCACTGGATCTTCGTATAAAAGAGGTGGCTGGTTTATATGAAGCCAAAAAGGGAATACCTCAGCCAGCACTAGGTGACCGAGAGGTGGAGAAAATGACACCTTCCATTGAAGCTCCGCACCTGGCCGATAAACTGCGATTAAAATTTGAATGTCTGATAAATCAGGAACAGTACCGAAATCATAGTGATTTTGCGGTACGCGTTTTTACTGACGGCAGTAAGATTGAGGGCAAAGTTGGAGCAGCGTTGTCCATTTGGTCTGGTGGCGTTGAAACTAGAGCCCTCAAATACAGCTTGCCGTCATACTGTACTGTTTATCAGGCAGAACTGCTGGCACTTTGTAAGGCGGCGGGGGAAGTTTTAAAAACGGACGAATCCACTTTCGGCATATTTAGTGACTCTAGAGCAGCACTCGAGACAGCGACGAACCCTGACTCAACTCATCCTCTGGCGGTGAAAACAAGAGACACCATAAGACGCTGTAGGCTCCAGAACAAGTGTGTCTCATTGTTTTGGATTAAAGCCCACGCCGGTTTGGATGGGAATGAAAAAGCTGACCAACTAGCAAAGGAGGCTGCTCTGAGATCAAAGAAGAAGCCCGAATATGATCGTTGCCCTATCTCATTCGTCAAGCGTATGCTTCGTCTGCGTACGATTGAGGAATGGGATAAAAGATACAAATCTGGCGAGACCGCCTCCGTAACAAAGCTGTTTTTCCCAAGTGTACTAGCGGCCCATAGAATTATCAAAAAAGTTGAGTTGACGAGCATTACAACACAAGTCATGACAGGACACGGTGGTTTTTCCTCATACCTAAAACGAGTTGGGTGGTTTTTTTAACGCTGGGAAATGCATTTACCCATCCCGCCGCTGGGAGGCGGTGGGTATGGGGATGCCCCCCAGGCCTCGAATATGTATTTAAATAGCCTAGCACCTGCATCAGTTGTACTACGACCTTTAGTGAAGCCGTATTGATCATGGTGAAGTAAGTCATTTCTGTTGAAATGTTCAAGCATTTGATTTAGTAAAATCTTTTCAAAAACTTTACTTAGTGTAGGTAAAATAGAAATTGGTCTGTAATTGTTACAATCTGATTTTTCACCGGATTTAAAAAGCGGAATGACTTTACTGTGTTTCATTAGATCCGGAAAAGTACCTAAGTCAACACACTTATTAAAGATTAGTGTAAGATGGGGGGCTATGACATCTATTACATTATTTATAATTTTAACTGATATTCCCCATAGGTCACCAGTATTTTTAACATTTAGTGACCGAAAAGTTTTAACTACTTCTAATGCTGTAGTATGTTTAAATTCAAATAAAATATTACATTCAGTAACATATTTTCTTAATAAATTAAAAGCTTCGTCCGGCGATGAAGTTAGCGAATTAGTCAACGCAACAGGTATATTTTTAAAGTAATTTTCAAAAACTGCTGCTACCTCATTATCAGATGTGATTTTAATGTTATTTATCACCAACTCATATTTAAGGTCGCGTAATTTATTCATTCCGGTCTCATTACTAATAACATTCCACGTATTTTTAATTTTATTATTAGAATTTTGAATTTTTTCCCTAATATATATTGCTTTGTAAATCTGAATTGATACGAATTTGAAAGACTGACAATGTCTTTCCTGTTCTTAGAAGATATACTATTGTGCACTAAGATTAGTGATCCACCACGAATCGCAGTCCCTCTAAAGAACGCACTGGACAATGTGTAATTATCAAATTTTAAATTACTCTGAGCATTTGCTAACCAATGCCCAGTTACACACAAAACATGAATATTAAAATGTCTAATAAATAATTCTATTTCCAATTCTTTGCCGGATAAGCCCTGTATATTTTGATGTACAATATTTATATTGAAGAGCTTTTCCTTTGTCTTATTGTCTAGTTTAAAATATTATTTGTACTTGAAATAGTACAAACGTCCAAAGGACAATCAGTGGTATTACTACCACAGTGTATAAGTGTGTCAATAGACTTAGTTACACCGTAACACTTAGTTACAATTATGATTAGTTGTTCCCTGCATCCCATGTGACCCCGCCTGTAGCCCTTCTGTTCTTCAGTGTTATTAATTTTTCGTGACCATGTAGAAAAACATCTGGAGGCCTGTTTAAAATTAAATACTTTTGGTAAATCTCATATGGAAATGAGTATTGTAATGAGTCAGTTACGATTAGATATTGAGAGGCATAATGCTAAAGACGATCGCAATAGAAACATTTTTCAAAGGCTGATGGATGTTGTTTGCTTTTTGGGAAAACAAGAATTAGCTTTTCGCTGTCACGATGAGTCAGTATCGTCGTTGAATAGGGGTAATTATTTAGAAATAGTAGATTTATTAACCAAGTATGATGGAGTTTTAGAAACCCATTTACAGAGTGCAAGTACCTCATTCAAGGGCATGTCGAACCGTACGCAGAATGATTTGATCTCGAGCATTGCAACTGTGATGATCGATCGCGTTAAAGCCGAAATTAAACAGTCCGATTTTGTCGCCGTCATAACAAAGATAAAAGAGTTAGAGTCATTTTTAGAACGTTTCAGAGAGAAGTTCGAGATCTATTATGATGCCGCCGTGCACATTACCGGACCACCTAAAAGAAAGCGCAATGTCGATGATGTTAAAAATACATTATCGGCGAATTTTTGATGAAATAATTGATATTGTAGCCAGTGAATTAAGAAATCGCTATAAAAAACATTAAAGATCTAATGTTTATTGAGCTACTTTCTTGTGAGAATTTTAAAAAAATACAGTGAACGTTTCCCTGAAAATTAAATCAGAGAGATCACTAATAATTATCAGGCAAATTTTAATTTTGATAAATTGAAAAATGAATTGCGCTGTATTTATAGATCACCACAATTTGAAAACAGTTGTGTATTTAGTATTATTCAAAATTTGTATAACGACAATTTAAATAAAGATTTTTCTGAAATGTTACGATTAGCGAAATTCATTGTGACTATCCCAGCAAGCAGCGCATCGGCAGAGCGTTCATTTTCGTGTTTAAAACGTATCCACACATATTTGAGAAACACACAAAATCTACAACGACTCACAGAGCTTTCCATGATTTCTATAGAAAAGGCATTAATGATAGAATTAAAACGCAATCCAACTTTCTATGACGATATCCTAAAATCATATTAAAAAAAGGATAGGCGCATAGATTTCATCTATAAATGAATGAGTACTTTGTTTTTTTTACTAACCCATAGTTTTATTATTAAGTTTATTTATATATTTTGCGAATCACATGAAAATGGGCCTTTTTAAAGGTCATATCGGATATCTTGCAAGGGACGTGTTCTGTAACTATCACTAGCTTGGATAAGATATTTGAGGTGGCCGAAATCTTGCGTTTATTTACATCGAGATATAGTAATCTCAAGTAACCGGAACCTTGAATATGTGAAAACTGAAGCAGACTAGGTGACTATTAGAATTTCTTCCGCCGCGACGATCGATCGCTGTTTTGTCTGCGTTGCCGTAGATGTACATGAATAGTAAGTACATCTAAGATTTGTTCTGTTGGCATGGTTTCCGACTTAGAGATCCGTCGCGTGGCTGTGGTTATGCTAAAAATTTATAAAACAAAAAGTTTTTGTGACCGAGTACTCCGCCGCATACCCAGTGTCATAATCCTATGCACGCCGCTGGTGCCTACATTTAACAACCCTGCTGACCTCGTTTCACGTGGTGTTTACCCAGAAGAGCTCAGGAACAACAACCTATGGTGGTCAGAACCGGACTTCCTATATAAAGGAGAAGCTTATTGGCCCAGCATGCTTATCAATGAAATTAATGATTCTGAAATTCCTGAAATAACATCAATTGTAGCTAAATTCGATAATAATTCATCTAAGTATATAATTCCATTTAATAAATATAGTAGCTTAAATAAAATTAAACGTGATTACGCCTATGTCTTAAGATATTTTTATAATTTACGTATTCCTAAATCACTTAGATGTTTTAAAGCTCTCAGCCTTCCATTTTATCTTCCTTGTCGCAAGGCACAAGAAGAATCCTTTCCTATGGAGTTTGAATTACTTTCTAAAGGAAAGTCCATTAGTTCAAGGTCTAGTATTATTTCACTCACACCTTATATGGATACAGGTGGTTTAATCCGTGTAGGGGGTCGTCTAAACGCTTCAACCATTGCTCTAGATAGTAAGCACCCAATCCTACTACACTCAAATCACCATCTCACTAAACTAATATTTGTAAGAGAACACCTTCCCAAGCTACACGCTGGACCACAGCTTCTTCTTGCTAGCGTTAAACAATATGTGTGGTCTATTAATGGTCGACACCTAGCCAGAAGAACTGTTCATAACTGCATTAAATGTAACCTGCAGAATTTTTTGTGACAATGGTCGCAATTTCGTAGGTGCAGGTAAAGAAAGTGGCAATTTCTTAAAATATAATCATAATGCTATTTTACATTTTTCTAACGAAGAAGAAATTAAGTTTGTTTTTTCTCCTTCTTATGCTCCCCACTTTGGTGATATTTGGGAGACCGGGGTTAAGTCGGCAAAATTTCATATACGACGAGTAATGGGCAATACACACTTAACTTTTGAAGAAATATCCACATTATTTGCACAAGTGAAAGCCATTTTAAATAGTCGCCCCTTTTTCCAATGTCCTCATTTCTAAATGACCTTCTTTTCCTTACCCCAGGGCACTTACTGCTTGGACGGCCGTTGACTGCGCTGCCCACATCGAGTCTAGAAGATTATAAAACTTCTCAATTGAAGCGGTACCAAAGGCTGGAGCAAATCCGACAGCACTTTTGGCGAAGATGGCAGAAGGAATATCTGTCTGAACTCCAGCAAAGGTCGAAATGGCGTACAAAGGATACTTTGTTGAACGTTGGTGAACTCTGCTGGCGCATGGGTCGCATCAGCAAGCTCTTTCCTGGTCCAGATGGAGTAAGCCGCGTAAGAGACGTTCAAACTACACATGGAAGTTACCGGAGACCCTTCACGCGGCTCTGCCCCTTGCCAGCGACGGAGCAGCATATCGAAAGTTAAAAGTTGGGTACTTTTAACGGCCGGGAGGATGTTTGCGCCAGAAGTGTTCGGAGCGCGTGTTGCTTTTTAATTACTACAGGCGTTCAAATAACGTCGATAGTTTAGAGATTTATAATATTACCCACGAATTTAAGATATAGAATCGAACTTTCCAGTGAGGTGCACGCCCATTATATTTTTTACGCTCTCGTATAATTCACACGAAGTCAGTTGTTATAACAAGAAAATAAATCAAGTTGGCACTACTTCCTCTTTGATTTGAGCATCCAGAAGCTCCAGTGTACGAGGATTGTACACCATATATTAAAGTGTCTGTGTGTGTGCGTGCGCGGTACGACGATGAAGGTGATCGTTTGCGATGTACGACAAGTTTGCCGACAAACAGGGAAAACATAAAAACAAAAAGCCGAGAAAGTTGGTTTTTTAAAAAGTATTTACTACATGCTATATAATTATTTACAGCAGTCTTAATGTACAATATAATATCGCGGTAGACCATACCCTTACAATAATGTTCGTTAAGTTAGTACGATGTCAATGAATTATGTCAGTTATTGGAAGAATCATATTCAAATTTCATATATTAAATTGTTTGCATTATATTTAGTTCCTTTCCACCGATGATTATCCATTAAAAACCTTTCCAAGAAATTACAATAACGACATTTCAACGTCAGCGACCAGCACCGCCCGCTCGACGAGCGAGACACTCGTGCACGTGTACAGACAGACATTAGTACAGTGTAGACGATTTGTATCGAAATATGTTATTAATGTCTAGCACGATGGATATTAATATTAACTTTTAGATTTTAAAAGTAATTATAATTTTGTTTCTATTTTAAAGCTTCGGTAACTAAAATTGAGGTCTTTTGAAAGAGATGCGGTTTAGGCTATTCCAGTAAAGTACCTTCCCAGACTAGTTTTCAGCATCTAGGTTTAATTTTATTTTGAAAATATATTGTCGTGCTACGTTACCGGTGATTTTATAAGTAGCAGATCGCAGTGCGAGACAACTTAGTTGTTAATGATATTTTGGAGGTATCCGGTACGTAAATTTGATTATTATTCAGTGAGATAACAAACTATAATGACTCGTTGCGCACACGGAAAGAAAAGCGCCTGAATACTGCAGTCGAACTCGGTGGGAGCTACAGCATAGGTGCAGGTTGCAGCTGTCTGCGTCGTCGAACTTCGTTGTCTGCAGGCGGTGGGGCCTGCGTTGTTGTAGTGGTGGTGGTGGTGGTGGTCGAGGTGGTTGTAGTGGTGGTGGTCGTGGTGGTCGTGGGGGGGTCCAGGCCCTTGATCTCAAACGGTCCGCGAAACAGCGGCCGGAACAGTCTCAAGAAGCTCTGGTATCGGACTGCAGAATTCTGAAATGTCGAAACGCAATCCATTACAATCTTTATAGAAATAAGAGTACAGGCTTGGAAGAAAACACCACGCGGCCACTGCGAATGGTAGCTTCCGGTTATCTAGAAAGGGTGACTAGTCGACAACACCAACGGTGCCAATGATAATAAAATCAGTATTAAGGATCTTAAGCAATGCACAGTCACGGCTTGTTTGGGTATAACAGAGGCTTCGCGAGATCACTCGTGCCAGTGCCAACGTATCAGACGCGACTCAGTCTTTAACATCCGATTTAACTGAATGTACTCGTACTGCACCGTAAAAGTTAATATTTGGTGTACATCGTAACATCGGAGAGCTCGTTGACCTAACCAGGAACGAATTCCGAAAATAAATAAGAAAACTTCACTTTACTTCTAAAACTCAACAATGAAATATTTTGTTCGTATTTCTATTTCCGTGCCGAACGACTAATCAAATCTTCGTGTTTAATTTAAGCATCACGTACAATCGTGTTCTGTCTATGTCTATTTCCGTAAAAAAATTAAGTGACTTATTTCGGTAGAAGACTCTTGGGGTCTCCACGGTCAAATACGTAATGCAACTAAATCAAGAACCACGCAGATCCAATTCCAAATGGAGAGTTAGTTACATCATGGTAGAAAGAACAAATGCAACGATGCACTTGTCTCTGAGGAACTTTGAATCATAATTCTAAATTTTTTGCCTTGGAAACATGAACTTCATGATTGACCTATCTAATGACAGAGGCGTACCGGAGATTAATATATCAATATTGCGTACCTGAATAACGTCGCCTATGACCTTAGTTGTCCGGATAAGGAGCGACACGGATGGCCCAAACAGGTTCCCCGGGAAGTCCAGGCTGACCTTGTTGCGGTCGAACACCGGAATCTCGTCCGGGGACTGCGCCTGCCGCAGCGGCCTCGCCCGGCCGCCGAACGTAGCGCTGTCCATATTGGAGCTCGACATGTGGTTCACCGACTTCTTGGTCAACTTCAGTCTGCCCAACTTGTTGGCGGTCGTAGGGTCGCGCGAGGTAGATCTGTCCGACTGGATGCCCGTAGGGTTGTAGCCGGGAGAGTCGTTCACGGTAGCGGGCGGCGATCTCGGCGCTCTTCTCGGCCGGTGACTCCACGTAGTGCCAGTGCGATTGTGTTTTCATGTATCCGAGAGTGTATTATACTGTCAAGTAATAATCGTAATAATCGTGTTGTATGTTTGTCTTTTCGTATGTGATAACATACGTGATGCAGAATGATAACTTTGTACCGCCATTTGAAGAAATATATCTTAAGGCGACGGGCCTTTATGATACATAAATTGTTATTGTTATATTACCGGGAACTTGTATTGCGATTTATTACATAATTCCTGTCTAGATTACAATTTTCGAGCCGGTGATATGAGAGTGTTCGTGACGTTCATGTAACGAGCAAGGCGCGAGTGAAAGGCGCCTACTCTGACGTTAGTTATGCGTCGCCGGTATTATTGTGCACATCACTATGAATACTCATAAATTTAGAGGAAGATAGTTTTGGACATTAATTCACATGTATAAAAATTAAAATTGCAAAATTTAATTATTTTTATTTATGATTTTAAAATATGCCGCTAAAACATAATTATTTAAAAAAACCTAAGTTCACATAATTCAATCGTCCTAAATCCATTATTGAAGTGACTCTTTATAAAATGTATTATATTATTAAACACACATAATATATAGTAAATAAATATAAAATAAATATAATTATACATAAATTCGGACTAGCACAAACCTGACATCAAGACACGGGCAAGACATTGCACTGATCGACACACAGACAAACATTTTACAATACTCTTCCTTACGTTCAACACCTCAGCACCTATCCTATAAATACTTCAAATTCTACCTACATACATAAACTCTTTGAAAGACAAGCACACATGTATGCAAAAAATATGTAGTTCAGTAAATTAGCTCTGAATATAATTATATATTTTAAAGCTTTAACCATACACATCACTACAAAACATCCAACTGTCCAAAGGGGACACCACCCCTGGACTAGTCCCGTGGCGTACTGCCGTGATGTGGGCGGTGACCGGTAACGCCTTTGGGGCGTGCTACGCGACTACGATCTGCGACTACGTTGCTACGAAGCTACAGTGCTACGGTGTCGGCTACGTGTGTTATTAACAACGTGTTGTATGACAATATCCAGCGATGCGATCTGATCACGACGAAATAACTGAGAAAATAATATTTGCAACAATATTGAACCGAGAAAGATAATCATAATAATCTGATAATAATTTCAAGATCTCGTTCGTTCGTAAATCTTTCTCGATCAAATATTTTTGGTGATGATAATGGCAGAAAGAATTGAAGTGAGGTGAAAGAGGTGATCGACGGTGGTGACTGGTGGTAGCGGGTGGCGAGTGCGGCGATTGAGATGCGAGCAGTGGTCCAACCAAACCAGTGTATCACAGCTCACGCGCCGTATACCGCGGACGGCGCCGCGGCACGACACGAGCGAGCTCACAAATGTCCACTATTATAAAATTTATAAATGTAATATTACTTAATTATTTTATAAATCTGTAATTTTTCATTCACACCTAATGCTTTCAATAATAATTATAAACTATCTTCGCATGCAATAGTTAAATTAACGTATATTACAAACCAGTATAAAATAAAACAATACAATTAGAAAAGTCATAAGTTTGAAAATTATCGTAAAGAGATATTTACATACATGACGTAATGAACTGTACAGATCTTAAACAATATACAATACTATAATACAGAGGTGCACACGGCACAGGATATTATTTATAATACATACCGACATATTTGATGAAGTGTCACATTTAACTCTGTATCGTAAGTGGCTATGTGTATATCTATAGCCTACGTGAGGACAACCGACAGAGCTATACAGAGAGGTTCCCGGATGCAGCAACACCGCCGGGGGCTGAGACGGAACGCTGTGGTTGTCGTCGGGCACGTTGTACGCAAGCGACTCGTCATCACTAGCGCGGTGTGTTGTTTATACTAGATTTAGCATTGTCGATGTGTCAGTCGACTTACTGCTCGTGTTCAGTGTGGCTCGGGGCCGACGTCGCCCGGTGGCCTAACGACTAACGACAATAGAGCCAGTTCGTTAGTGGCACTACTTTTTTTTGGCAATATTTTTTAGTTTAATAATTTTCAGGTACACGTGACGATCAAAACTATTATTAAACGTTATTACTGTTGCGTATGTACGACTTTGTACGATATTATTTGTGTGATCATATTTATGTACAACCTACTGAAGTAATCGTGTCTGTATCGTAAGAATACATTACAGTACACAAAACAAACCGATGCTTAACATGAGGAGCGGTACGATAATTAATTCATTACCGTATATAAATATAAATTTCCATCCAGTTGCTAGAGAGAGATCGACTGCGGCAAGAGAGATCCGTCGGTGTACTCGTAATACGTAAAAGGCTAAGAAACATGTTTCGTATTCTATTGATAATCGTATTTTATAGATTGAATTGACAGAAATTTAATGTAATATTGACTAACGCAGATATTTTAATACTTACTTGACGTACGAAGCAAGACTACGGAGGTGAGTATTGTTTACATAACAGAGTAGTGTTAACAGTACAGTAGTTAGTAGTAACATGTGCACATGTCGACGGCCGACGGTCGTGCTGCAGGATTGCGTGACGTCCTCCACCTCACCACACACTTGAGAACAGAGACCGTCCAGGTAGCGAGTTTCATGCTAGAACAGGTCGTGTCATGTGGAACGGATATTGAACGTGGGCAGCGCAACGGTGCAGTGAAACACGAACATGTTACAGAAAACGTATTTAATTACCACCAGGACTCACCTAAACCTATTTACATATAAATACAAGGTGCCAGGAGGGCGGCTCGCCACTCGGCCTCGGACTGTACAAGCGGCCGGGAGGGGGCACGCGGAGGCGACGGAAGGGGAATGGAAGGGAGGATCACGAGTCGTCCTCCTCGGAGGAGTCGACGGTCTCAACGGTAGCGCCGGCGGCCGCACCCCCGCCGGACGAGGAGCCCGAGAGCGACGTGACCAGCGACAGAATGGAGCCGATCCCGGAGCCCCCACCTGAGCCTCCGCCGCTGGACGACCCGCCCAGCAGCCCGCTGACGGCCTGTATCTTTGGGCCCAGGAGCTGCAGCTTGGGCCCGATGACCTGCCCCACGATGCCGCTCAGTGACGCCAGCCCGTTGTTCGACGGCGCTTCGATGCCGTACTGTTTGTTGATCTCGATGTTCTGTCGGTCGAGGTTCTCAACGATCCGCGTTTTCGCGTCGATTAGCGAATTGATTTTCTGTTAAACAGAGAAGAAAGTTACTCGACCTGTCGGGGAAGCGAGAGGGCAGGAGCGCGCAGGGAGGGTGACTTACCCCAAATACGAAGCCGAGCACGGCATTCTTGATGCCAAATTTGGCCTGCGTGACGCCTTCCAGCTTTCGCTTCTCGCGCGCTTGCTCGTCGCCCGCATCATCCTGCACACACACACGTGCGTCACTCACTACATTACGACACACACGCGCACCGTATACCATGCGTTACACTGAATCACCTCACCCACCAACATCAAATTATACTAAATACGAAGCACCACCACCAATGAAGGCAAAGTTGCGAAAGTTACGTATTACGAATTTATAACCTTACTACTTAACAGACGAGGATCGACTTACGTGTTCGCGAGGTCAGAATTGTTTTTTATTTGATAACATTTAGTTTTTTTCGTTTGAAACGTATGATAGTTAACCGATCACAGACATTATTGTTCAGATTGTTTCGACACCGACCCTAACACTGACAGTGCTGTGCTTCGTACAGTACATAGAACCTGCACGTTCCAGTCAGCAGTGACGTCCGTAGGGCTAACGTTGTTCATAAGTCATGAAATAGCTTTTTAAGCTTATCTTAATCGGATAACAGGCGTGACGCGTGAGGTGTGAGCTGGGAGGGCGGGCGCCGCGCGGTTGTCTCAACGTGATAAAATGTGGTTGAGGTCGCAGTTGAATCGAGCAAGAGAATTTCAGGAGAAGCGTCGGAACACTATAAATCAGCATGTAACTAGCGTTTATAGCCGAATGAGAATTTCGGAAAGAACGAATGAGAATTGCTTAAAATGCAAATATTATGGAACTAGCGAACTGCCCTCGTTTCGGCTTCAGAATAACTACACCTTATGCTTAGAAACAGCACCTGCTGGAGAAGCATCAGTGCCTTCTTTGACATCCGCCAACGAAACATATCATTAAATTTAACCGTAATCTGCTAAACGTAAGTGCAGAGCCCACGTGGCTGTTTCTGTAAGTTGCTTCAGTAATTGGGTAGATGGCGCTGCCTGTATCGACTCAATAAATAGATGCACATCAGACAAGCTCTAATTGTAACAACTATTGTTTTATTGTGTAAATATTTTTTTTCACACATATCCTTCATGTACAGAAATCTACAAATAATATATCTTAATATAAATATTTATTATCTGTCCAAATTCAATGTGTTGTTGATTAAGACTAAGAATGTCATGCTTGATGGATGTAATTAAAACAATCCAGGTAGTTGAAGCACTCACAGTACTATCTCGATCCAATCGTGAAAATGTGACGTGTGTCGTTATCATAATTATTTAATTTTTGCTTTACTTTGGCACATTTTTGGTCCATTTTACGTTTATATTTAATATTTAATTTATTTAATCTTTATATTTAATTCGAACTCCATTAGATTGATAATCTGTTCTGTCACCCACAAACACCTTGTTTTTTCTTTTATAAATAAAATTATGCGCTCCCCTTCCTCTATTAGGTACGCAAATCCAGTTCGACTAGCACATTAAACTCATTTTATACATCATTTTAAAATTTATGGTTTATTATTTATAGTTATTTCTTTATTTGGTGGCTCTTTAATACGAGATGCAGCTATGTTGTTTAAGGTACATGCAATTTCTTCAGCTCCGCATTGAACCAGTATTATAAATTATGCTCCAGGTGTGTGTGGTACACCGCAGGCGGGGGTCATAGTTAGTCAGTTGAGTGTCCTTTACTGAACGAATGTATAATGTAATAGAGTAAAATAATAATGTTAAATGACCGACCAAGCCGCGAGCGGTAACGGGGAGGGCAGAAGGTCGCGCTTAGAGGCTTATGTGTTCGAATGTGCAACGTGTGAGATGGTTATTGCCGGTGACCTCCGCGAGCTTACGCAAGGCGCGCGTCATTGGACGGCGGCAGCTAGTCGGCGGGAAACCGACGAAATAAATGTATCTAACGTATGTATATAGTTTCCCAAATAATAGACACCCGAAAGGGATTGACCGCTGTTCATACTTCATTGATTCTTCTAAATAAGTAATAAATAAATAACTACTTTATATGAATTAATAAAGTTTAAATGAACAGTATATAATAAATAGCACGGGCAAACCTTCATATATTTCCCGTCACGTACAAAGAGCGCTGGGCGACTGTGGACGGGATGCTTCTGCGCATGGGTATAATCGTGCTCTAAAGTACGATTTTGTTTTTTCTTCAAATATTTTTTTACTTTTTAAACGTTTACATAATCACACCCCCGCACTAGGATTCCCTGTGTTGCGGGTGGCATGGACAAACATAAATATGACATTACACGAAGTCGATACTATTCCATACATTGCATACGAATTGTGAAATTAGTGAAAATTTCTTTATTTGTATATGTTATTTATTTAACAGATACACCAATAACTTATCACTAGAATTAATTGTAAAAAAAATTGTCAAGTTATGCGTTCCGTGCGATTCGTCTTTGCATGTGTATACAGCAATTACTGTTAATTGACACGAACATGATTTTTAAAGACCATTTGGGAAAAAAAATGTTTGTATTAAGCTAAGAATTACCAAAAAAGTAAATAATAATAAAAATACAAGATTTATGAATTAAATTTTTTAGAGTCCACTAAGCGATAAGCCATAGAAATATTGAAAAAAAAAGTAGTTTTTATTAAGTGGAAACACGCACCTCATTGATAATTATTATGCACTGTAATCCACATCTCTTATTTTAAATATGAAATTGCAGTAATCGATGGTCCTGTCTCGCTCTAAGCTACTGTATGCATTCGCTAATATCTAATGTAATGTTGGTTTAAACTATAAATGCCCAAATAATAATACGCCATGCAGAAATTTAGATTTTACACCCCTTTTCATGCGATATCGGCGTCAGCCAGCGTCATCGCTGACAAACAACAACGCTAACTTAACGGTTCGAGTATATAGTATGATTAGTGCCTTGTCTCCTCTTTGCCGGTCTGTTACGAAGTATTGTTAGTTTGTAGACCACTGCGCGAGTACCTCAGGTGGACACGGCGCACCGCAGCCGATCATTGACGTAACTGTAACGTGTACTATGTATCTACAAACGTAATAAATCAAATTTTACGATGCGACTGATTTCGTACAATGCACGACTGTGGTAAACGCGTTTGTGACTCAAAAGTTTTTTTGTTTATAACGCCCGATTGTCAAACATGTGGGTCATTGTTACGAGCGAAAAATATCATGCATAAAATATCAATATGCATACAAAAATTTCATTTCGAATGAAATATAGAGAACGCGTTTCTTAAAATTGTGAAAAAGGAACCTCGAATACCTCTTCATTTGCACTCCATAAGCTACCTGGCGATAACGAGCTACTGCGATCCATTAACCACAAATACGCTCTGAAGCTTCAGGCGGGGTGAAACTGACTCGTACTGAGATAGAGCACTTATAGGTAAATACGTCTACATTACAGACATAAAATTCATTATATTGTAGACCGACATAGACAATGTGGCAAAGTGGCCCACGATAGGACGTCAATTACGTATCTCGATCTGTCGCACGCGAACAAGTTCACGTCCCACCGTCAGACGGTGCGACCACGGAGCGCTATACGACGATCTGATAACCAGAAGTTACACCCCGTCGCACGTTACATTGTTTGATTGCATCGTGCGTTACTTTTAAATGTTTCAAGTTCAAAAATATTACACACTCATATACGACCTCGTGATACTTAAACTGTAAAGAACGTTTTCTTTATATTTATGTAATAATGTGATGTAAATAGAAGAATGCGATGTTTATTCAAGGAAACGGCTGCTGAGTTTTAACAATATTTTTCTTATTCGAATAACCTCTCGGCCCGGTGATAATTTAACGAGTATTAGTGATAAATAACATGTCGACCCCCTAATTAGCCCAGTCATTAGTGACCCTGCCTGTCCAGCGTGGGGTCCCTGGTTCGATTTTCGGCCTGAACAGGAATGTACGCCACAGATAAATGTTTGTTCTCGGATCATGGGTGTTTGTAATGTCATATTTTTGTACGTTCACACCACCCGCAGCACAAGGAATCCTAGTGCGATGTAAGCGTGTTTAAAGAAAAGTTCAGATAATTATCTAGAAATACACGGTCCTAGTTATTACAATATCAGTGTCATACCACCTCGACTTTGCTGTAACCCAGATGTGAGTTTTTCATCAAGATTTGTGTTAGAACCTAATGAGTACGCAAGTGCAACGAGTGCGGCGGCGCAGGTCGAGGTCGCCCGCTCGTGGCGACCGGCGACTGCACGCGACCACACGGACTAGCTAATTTATGGCCCATTTTCATTAAATTCGACATTCATAGATGAAAAGAACTAATTCGAATACCAATGTGTTATATGTGTGTGTGTGTGTGTAACGTCGACGGACATTTTAAACTAAACGGTCGTCACAGACGAGCTACGCTCCAGAACGGACAAACTGAATAACAGTATTATACATTGTCGCGCGTATCATCACCGTCAGCTTGGTGTTATGTACCAAAGCGCTATCTCCATAACGTGTTGGTTCGTACAATACGTACGAAGTAAGAGTAAGTCTATATGACGAGGGCTTCTAAGCTTTTTGTCCGTTTATCATAAAAATAAATAAATAAATAAATAAACGTTCACACACACACCGCTTCAGGATTCCCTGTTTTGCGGGTGGCATGGACGTACACAGATATGGCATTACAAACATCAATGACCCGAGAACAAACGTTCATATGTCACTTGTCTGCCACAGCCGGGAATCAAACCCGAGACCCCTAGCTCGGCGGACAGGGTCAATACCGACTGGGCTATGGAGTCGTCAAAAATGAAATAAATCTAGTGACTTATCATGAAATAGTCTGATTTGTTTAGTTCTAAGCCTACCGACTGCAGCACACATATACCGTAGTTTAGAATTTTCCTTAATGTTTTTACGCAAATTGAAACGAGTCAGATAAAAATGATTTTACTTAATCTAAAGAATTCAATTATTGTTTTTTTTTAATCTGCAAAATAACAACAAAATAAATTTTGATGATATTTAGTATCAACAGGTTTAGATATAAATTCAAATTTCAAATTAATTTATTCATATAGGTATGTACCATTATATGCACGGCATTATGTGATTCTACCGCGTGTAACTATGTATACGAATACGAATTCCGTGACAAATACTTAATGCTACGGTACTAGAGCGAAGAATAGAGAGTGAGAAATACTGTTCTAGAACACATGTAATAAGCGTTTCAAATCGGAATATTTCAAATGATAAGCCATTTCGATATAGTTAAATTCGATATAATTACGTGTCATTAGTATTTGACGGCCGTTCGAACGTCCACTCACGTCAATTATCGACTCCCGACGGATTAGACGTCGTGGGCCGTTACATAAAATCCGGTTGACCGTGAGGGTGCCAATGGGAACGACTCGAGTTACGTTTAACAGCTGCCATTTACTATTTCAGTGTAGGTACGTATATTAATCACTGCGTCGCAAAAAATTCCATCTAGACTCGGTGTGGGTATAGTGAAGGTTACATCCTCGATAAATACTAACATGTATCTATTAGCGATCGTGTGTTTGCGAGATATTTCAGTGCCCGCTGCAGAAGTTAAGCATTTTCAATTAAATAAATTAGGTTCAGCTCATTGAATCCCCGGTGAATTTTACTATTCTAAATCATCCCTCATCACCTGGTCTCGTGTGAAAAACGATCTATGAAACGAGTTTAAAACTAATCACTGCTATCAGTATCGGGCGACGAGCGACGACGAACTTGTCGGAAGCGGTCCGCCCGCAACTTGCAGGCCTTCGGTATGTGATATAATTAACAAAAACATTTAATCCGGCGAATAGCTAGAAACCGCGACGTATAATATATTTATAACATTATATATTATAATCATATATAAAAGTGAATGCCACACAAACCGAACGTCAAATAGATTCTAATTACAATTAATACTTAATATAACCTTTGTCGTTTCAGTTTTAACCAAATAGTATCTAAGGAAATTATTTTTTTCATTGCTATCCAAAAAACATTCGGCTTCACCGAAGGGCGCGAAAGAAACTCTCACTGTCACAGGAAAAAGAAAGTCAATTTTAAAAATATTACAAATATACTATTCAAATTAATATAAAATGTATATTTACTATTCACGAAATCTACGACTCGAACGTGGCAAACGCCTAATAGCAGGTCTATTAGGCGTGAAACAACGTTATCTCTCTTGAAGAGTAGACAAAAAATATTTAAACAATCTTTGTAACATTTGTGAATTGTAATAGAAAGTGTAATGGGATCCTTCCGTAATTTAACCTGCTCCGTTTACCTACCAAGCGAACTCTTGAATAACGTACTCGTATGTTCATTTTGTTACATTTAACTTGTTAAATCTCGCACCGAGCGTATTAGTTCTCCGTGTTCGCATTCGAAGCACTCAAATTGTGTTTCGCGATACAAACGTTCCCAGCGCGTTGAGTAAGCTTGTGAGAATAAAATTGGCAAAAACCTTTCAATGCATATTCTCGCTTTCATAACGCATTATGTGGTTGCACCCGCGCCGCGGCGCGCTGCCGACGTGCATAGTTCACTGTGTTTCTTCTCTTATTTCGTCAACGTCCCACGACACAATATAATAATTAACGCTTAATTCCAGTAATTAGCCGAGTGATTAATAAACGATACTTTTACGAAAATGTTAGTCATAGATACTACAAATTAACGTAATCGAACTCATACTGTACCGTATGCCAATAATACAATGTATTAATCATTGTTTTATTCGATTAACGATTTTTATTTTTATTCAATCTTCGAGTTGTTATTAGAATAGATGATAGGAGTACATACCGTACTCCATTCTCCACAACATGTCAGTTTTTTAATTCTATTGACATATAACGTCTCTGGCGCCATTATACAAATGTACATTGGAAGTCACACGGTTCCGGGTCTTCACATCGTTTTTGTAACCATTCAGTGTTGTTGGTGACACTGAAAAATGTACATGTCGAGTGCTGCTGTGGTGTCCCTCGGACTGAACGGAGGTTCCAGTTTTAGTTGGCACACTGACCGTGATTTTCCATCGTCTATTAATCGCTAGGATATGTTAAGAGTTCTCAATGTAAAGTTTGGCGGAGCCGCCGAGACGACACCTCATGAATATCGTAAACAAATTATAAGTTTTGCATACCGATACACTTTAAGGTCACAGAAAAATAATTATTTTTGAAGTAGAATAGAATATAGTCGCTTCGATGTTGAAGTCAAGCAAGAATATGAGAGGCTTTTAAGATGTAATAATAGTCAGATGGTTCAACTTATCAGCTGCTCACTGCAGGGTACAGATCTCTCCTCGTGAATGAAGTGGCCTAGAGAGTATTCGACCTTGATTAGTCACCTCGCCTGACCGGTGGAAGTTCCCATGGCGTCCGACTAATGTCTAACATATAGATAAGATATAACATATAGATTACAGCGACCTCTTGTAGAGTTCGGCAGGACTCTTGAAATGCCACTATTGACCAGCAATGCAACTACCGACCGTTCCTACAATTTCTCGACTGATCACTTACTATCCGCCCAAAAGCATCCATCATTAGTTACATGTTTCATAATAACCAAAAAAACATTATTCGAAAATGGAAAATGCTGAGGTAAATTCTTTTACAAGTCTTGTAATAAAAGTAACGTAAAAGAAACAAGAAAAAATTAGTTTTCTCTATATCAATATTTGTCCAGCTAGACACGTATACGCAGTGAAACTTAATTCTTCGTGCGTTATGCTTACATCATCCCGCGTGCAATAATACCGGCGCGCTGCATGAGTATCGATTGTTAACGAGATTCGAGTATCGCGGCGTCGGCGCGGGCGCCTGTGTGCGAGGGGCCGTGTCTGTGTGTTAATGGACGGCGGAAGAAGAGCAGTGTGTGTTAGTGGAGGCGACGCGGGGCTGTCGGTATTTTACTATACATGCGCCGACTACATTTCAAATATGCAAGTGCAAGTTGACCCGTAGAGTGAAGACGAGCCATAACTGGAAATGTAGTCGGCGCGGACCAATTCTAATATTCATAGTTACGATTTACGTTCGATAGACCGGTAGTCGGTACGTTAGGCGTTAGAAGTGTGGCGCTCGTTTGTGGCGCAACGCCTCTCGACCCAGTGACTGCGCATTAGATAGCGTTTCTTAATTGGCTCACTCGAGAGGATCGACGCCGCCGTGTCATTGTGACGTTACGTCACACTTTCGCTCGTGTGACGAGATTGGGCGTCTACTTTATTAAATTTTACCCTTATTTTGGTATTCGTTTACATGAAATCGAGCGGCCGACCTTGACACTGTGACCTGTGTGACCGATGAAATGTCACAGTGAGAAGGCAGCACATGTACTATTTCGTAACCCATACCTTCAATTCTTACGTAACACGTTTGAGACTGGCAATGCTATCGAATTATATTAAAACTTACAATCGTAGAATCGTAGAGTCGGTCCCCGTGGTGTCGCCTCAACTATGATAATTAATCTTTACCAGTTCAAAATGTTCATCGGCCTCGATAGTTTTACTATGAAAATTAGATTTGTTGTTATTAGAACTTTGAGAAACGCAGATAGAGAGATTTATGAAACGCGGAGCATTTCTCATTACAAAAAAAAATTAACATAATTATGTTTTTACAACAAAACGCTATTAGATTTAAACGTTTAATAGTATGAATAAATTTTAAATTTTCATCGTAATTATGGTATCGAAAAAACACTCCGAGTCCCAGCAATAGTCCGTAAAACGATCTCTTAAATTATAATTATAAGTTAGTATAGAAGGCAGACTCGGTCGAGTCCTATGTTGTCCACTATGTTTTAAGTAACTCGTTTACTGGTTCGTTCAGTGCTATGTACATAGCTCACTGAAATCTTTGAACGGCGGAGCTAGCTCTAAAGAGACTCGTAATCGACCAGGTGGAGCGATAATGCATGGACCACATCCCAGGAGAATCCTGATCGGAGGACTCATCCTTGTGTGTGTGTATGATGATTCTTGTATACCGCCCGCTAGTCGAAACTCAAAATTTGCCATGGAACCAAGTCGTCGACGGTAGTCCTTCGGAACCCTAAAGTATCATCGAACTTATTACACTATAAAGTCACAGAGCAGAAGTAGTGTGCCAGTCGTGGACTTGAATCTCTTCGCGACTGATAAAATTTACTCTTTTTACGTATACTCGAAACTTTACGAAGAGCTCTGTGAGTCGGTAGCGTTGGGTTACCGGTCAAGCGAACACTTACATCTAGAGGCTGCAGAGCGTTGTCATCTTGTAGCTGACGGCGGACGCGCGGAGGGCCTGCGACGGCGAGCTGCGCGGCGAGCAGCGCGGCGAGCAGTGCGGCGAGTACGTGCGAGCGTGCAACAAACATGGCGAAGGAACGGACACTGTCGCGCTGTATCGAGTCCGCGGGCCGCGCGCCCGTAGTCCGGGAGCGGCGGTGGTGGGATAGACCTGCCGGCGGTTCGCGGTCGGTAAATAAACATCACTGCAACAGCGATGCGTGTGTGCTCTTTGTCTACGTGCTAAAACTTTGACCTCGTTTCGATGCTAGCCGGAGACAATAATTTTGTATGGTTAAACTTGAAGTGAGTGATAACATTCTAAAGTTTGGTTGATGTTTATGATTATGGTTAACCCTACAAAATGTAAAGTATTAATGATATTAGTAATATTGGACGCGTATATCTGTAAAATTTAAACACACTAGGTTTAATCGATGATCACTATCACATATCAATAAACATTAAAAACTCATCGTATGCGATTAGGCAAATATTTGCAAAGTTACTTTCCAAATTCTAATGTTTCTGATCAGGTGACGACGGTTGAGAAAGACGGGTCTCAGATATATTTGTACCTATTAATAATAGTTGTATTTGTATCGATTAATAATATACACCCTACTAATATTTTCTTGATACTCGGAGAAGGCTACCACAGTCAGCCAGAACATGTTCCTTCATGTTATTTAACTTTATGTTAACTACTGCTCCTAGCAAAAATTCATCCAGTGTTGTATATACATGTAATCCGATGTCCTTAGTCATCCATTAAACATTTAACGAAGTAGTGAAATCGAAATTTGTCACTACATACATACATACATACATTTGTCATACATATTTTAGTGGCGTCAAGGTCCCGTATATTGCGTCTTATTTATTGATCGAGGAATTTAATTAAATTTACCCAACCAAAATTACAATCTAATATATTATATATGCTCGATACAATTGTTGTACAATACGAGTTTGCTGCTGAGCAACCGCTGTTCAATCATTATAACACATGTTAGTTTAATTAAAATGTAATTCTAAGAGAAGTACCTAATGTCCGAAAATTACTAAACCAAATATATGTTGCCGTTTGAGAAATAATCGTAATAAATTGAACATATCACTTAAAATTGTACATTATTGTTATAAAATATTATTAATTGAAACATGATTAATGTGGATAATGTAAACATTAATATAATTGATAATAAAATTAACTTTCATGTCAAAATAATGAAATAAATTTTAAACCTCTCATTAAATTAATTGTTGATTTTATTATTTTAGCGTGTATTCATGTCAGTAAAGAATTCATTGATTGAATAATAACATTTTTTCATTAGCAACTTTTTAACTCATATTTAAATTTAGATATCGGTAATTTCTTTAATGTTACCGGTAGAGCAGTGTATACTGTACCGCACATTACATAACAATTTTTCTTATACAACGCAGTTCTGGGAATTTTAGGTAATACAATTCTATCTGGATTTCTCGAATTTCTGGGATATAATTTCTACAGCTTTCGCAAATAGATTCTGATTTGCTTTCAGATCATACCCTTATTCGAATATATACATGCAGGGCAATATAAAGATACCTAGTTCTTTAAATAAAGGCTTACAAAATATCCACGGTCACTTTATACACATTGCTCGCACACATTTTTGTGTAGAATGAATACTTTATCCGAATCAGTTGAATTGCCCAAATTAATTACCCATATCGTAAAATGGACGATACACAACCATGATAAGCTGTCTTCAATGTGTTTACGCCTGAGGTTTTACTAAGGTCATGTAATACTTATATAAATTTAGAACAAACTTGGTTAATATGCAATTTCCAATCACAATATTTATCAATGATTATACCAAGAAATTTGATTTGTTCCGCCTCTTTAATAGAGCTTTCTTTGTTTTTCAAATAATATTTAGAAGTAGTTGAATTCTTTATCCTAAATTATATATAAACCGTCATATTAAAATTAATGGATAAAGTATTTTTACAAAGCCATTCTATAATTTTGTTAATGGTTATATTTGCGTCAATTATTTCATTTTTAATGTCGTTTGTAAATGTCATAAGTACTGAAATATCATTATATTTTTATTTTATTTATTGCACCAACAAGGTATATACTAAACATTCACAAAACATTATCTAAATTTAAGGCCAAGTGTTACCTCAATTATAGGTACAAACATCGTGCTTATTAAGTTAAAGTGCACCAAATTAAATTAAATAAATTAAATTACAGTTATTCAAATCCCATTACAATACATTATAATTACATTATTATTACAATTATACTGAATAATACAAATACATACAATTAAATTAAAGAATTGAATTTTGCATACATTAAATTAAATTAACAATTAAATAAAATTTTTACTTATCAATGAGTTGAGACGTTGACTTCTTAAATATTGTACGGGAATTTGAAAAAATATCAATCTGGGGGACTTTGTGACTTCCTGACTGTGTCTCTATACCACCGTCACTGACTACATTGTGAATTAAATTATAACTTTTCATCGATAGGTTTAGTGGAGTGTATTGGCCCAGATTTGTTTTTGCACTAGTGAAGCTAAATGGAGGTTTTTTTAGTCGTTGCAATGTTTTAGGGATTTTATTTTTTACTCTAGACAAGATGTCTCGTGTATCACAGATTCCGTTGATTAGTTTATACAGAAACATGATATCATGCTGCTCTCTACGATTTCGAAGGGATTTAAGGTTGAAATATAGAAGGCGACCGCTACAAGTGCCATAAGAATCTCTTTTGTACATCCTCTAAACGCTTGATATATATACTGTAATGGGGATTCCACATAATACTGCAGTATTCTAGGATACTATGTACAAGGCAAGTATAAATTGTCACAGTAGTTCTGGGGTTTCTAAATTCCTTACAGTGGCCTGGGACGAATCCTGATTTGATAAGCCTTTTTAACGATATCGTCAATATGTAGGTTGAAACGTAATTTACCGTCCAGAATCCCTCCTAAATCTCGTATATGGTTAACTTCCTTAAGTGGAGCATGATTAATATAATAGATTCTGGTTGGCGAGTGTTTCTTCCTGCTGATGTTAGCAAATAGTATACAGGGTTTACATATTATATCATTAATATATAATATAAACAATAATGGACATACACCCCTGTGGCACACCACATTCATTATTTTGGTATATTGACCTAAATTCAGTTAGTGTTTTTAGACCAGTTATAGAGATACACTGCTGTCTGGTTTTCAGATAACTTGTAAACCACATCAGAACTGGCCCTCTTATTCCATATTTTTTTAATTTATCTAACAATAACTCGTGAGGAACAAAATCAAACGCTTTTGTTATGTCAAAAAATATCCCTACATCCGCTTTTTATTGTCTAAAATGTCAATTATTTTAGACACAATATTAAAACACGCCATGGTTGTGGATTTGCCTCGCTGAAATCCATACTGTTCACCTTTAATTATATTGTTTTTCTGATAAATTCTGTCATACGTGTATGCATAGCTGTTTCAAAATTTATTGAGAAAATTGTCAGTAAAGTTATTGGTCGATAGTTAATTAATAAAGTTTTATCTCCCTTCTTGTAGAGAGGCTTTATTATAGATTGTTTTAGTACACTAGGAAAAAACCCGTTTAAAAATGAAAGACTGATTAGATGTGTGCAATTTCTCGAGAGCGATATCTAAAAGTTTTTATTAATATTTCGTCAAAACTAGTTAGGGACATAATTATTTTTAAAATTTCATTATTGCTACACGGTTTGAGGAGTATACTATTACTTACGTCACCTTTATACGTATTACTTGTAATATTTTTATTCGTCTGGGTTACATTTATAAGTCATTATTGAAAGCATAAGAAACATCCTCACTTCTAGTAATTTTTTGTCCTTCCATATTTATTTGTGTTATAAGGTTTATTTTGTTTGTCGACTTAAATTCATTATTAATCAACTTCCATGCTGCTTTACATTTGTTACTACATTTAATTAAATAACTATCGTTATAATTTTTGACAGACGTATTTATAGAATGTCTTAGTAGTTTAAAGTATTTATTATATGAATCTTTTGCGGGATTGGATTTAAGGTTTTTATAGTATTTAAAATAGAATTAAATATATACAATTATAGTTATATTACAATTATAGTTATTTCAAATAATGTCAGACATGAGGTACGAGTATTACAAAAATATATCTTTGTTTCACGTACACGCAATTTTTTATTATTATCTTTTGTTATGCAGATATTATTTATGTATATATATATATGAATTTTATTTTAATTATGGAATCGATATTGATAACAATTTCTTTGGCAATAATTTTATTACATAAACCTTTACTTTCTATTCGTACCCGTTCTAGATTATGGTTACAGTGCGATTTTAGACTGCAATGATAATGTGCGTGATGGTTTAAATGGTAGATAAAGTCACTATATCCACATGTGGGAGAATAGTCTCGTTTGGAGTGCGCGCTTCCAACCTTCCCCTCCTGGGCGTGAGTTTATACTATCATAGGATCGATGGCAGAACTATACAAAATAGAAATTGGCAATTTTATACTGAATTATTTTATTTTTCTTTATTTTGTCTTAAAAGTACGAGCGATATTTACTAGCGATTTGAATGAACTAACTTCGTAAATAATAGAATAAAGTGATAGAATATAATTATCGATATGTCATCGATCGCACAAAAGATAACCAAACATTGCTATCCTCCTCCAACTCCTATCACAAATTTTGAGATTTCCGTTATTATTGTAGCGCTATAGCATTAGTCATCTATTGAGGATGCAGAGGTAAGAGTCGTGAAGTGCTCGATTATGTGACATATGTAATTGTAATAGCATCGGGCGCTGGGTGCTGGGCGATCGTTGAGTAACGCCGGCCCGGGCCGGAAGCGACCGGGCGCGTCCCGGTCACCGAGCGGGGTCGTCGAACTGCAAACACGCTTAGTGACCGGACACCTGCACAATATTACGAATCTGCGAATTATAGATGCATGTTTATTATTTTTATTGAGAAGAATTAACGAATTGCGTTAAGTAACAGGTAAGTAAGTGTCTTTACTTACACAATTGGTAGTACATACTGATACGTAGAGATTGTCAAGCTTGTGTTTTTGGCAACTACATCCTTAAAACAGTGCAATCTCGCTTACGGTACGACAGACTACACTGCGTCTATACGAAAAATGAGCCGTGTAAATATTGCATAATATAGATATATATACTATACTTTAAAAAAACCCGCGCTCGAAACTCTTGTCATTCTCTTTTATGAGGCATTTCATTAATAACACGCTTTCCCCGTTTTATTTAATGGAATAGTTTTCATAGGTCTATGAATTAATTAATTTATGGCAATCGTTGCACAAGAATTCGGACACGTTACTTTTTATTTAATTCTAATAGAGAAATACTGGCTTACACATTACAGTGTAGACATATGTACAGATTCGAGGCACCACAAACATCCACGACCTGTGGAGATATATTTATCTCTCACATGTCTTCTCTGGCCAAGAATTTGTCTCTGCCCCGGGACAACTACCAGGTGGTTCGGTCCGATCCCGGGGTCGACGGAGTATTACGGTGATGTATTCCCGGAGCGGTGCTCTGCGGACCGACATATCGTTGGCGTTTCATTTGCCTGGCATATAAATCATTATATTTAGTTACATTAGTTGGTCTTACATCGTGGGGTTAATATGCCATGTAATCGGAGTGATCGGTATATAATTTATGTCGCTCTCCGAATATATTCTCCAGACAAATCAAGATCCGATTCGATTCGCTCGCGTGTGACCCATAAACTGTCTCGACTTACCTGTGAGAAAATCATAACGCTCATATTAGTAGCCAATTAGTAAAAATCAAGACTGCGACAGCTCCAACATCGGCCCGTCCCGGACCGTGCGGTGACGGCGACGCGGTCGACGTGAGACGCTGTATTTTTCCAGTAATTAGAATGTGCATACATTACAAGTACACCGCAAGCGGCCGAGCCAACGTAACAACGCCTGCAGCGTCAACGACGTCGACGACAATACATGATGGTCCATGAATATAGTGTAAACAGTTGACTAACACTTCCATTGGATGTCGTGTACACCTATATATATATATATATATATATATATATATGTATGTTTTATTATGTATTATTTATTTTTTTCTTTGTATCGACGTTGCGGTGTTTCTACATATATTTATGATTAGCTGACAACTTCCGACGTCAGGTACATTCATACAATATCAATCGTAATAATATCAACGAATAACCATTAAAAATGAAAGTAAAGCGGAGATACAAAGGTCTCACTGGAGATGAATTTTGCAACAGCTCATTAATACACTTATAATTTGGATATTTACATAATACATTGCAAGAGCCACGATCACTCCGTGCGGTAGGAATACGCCGACGCACTCGCACGACGTCGGCGATGCAGTTCTGACTCAACATTATTTAGTCATTTAGCCATATTATTAATAGATACACTTGTACGTGTCAATTCTTACTTCTATCACCGTTATGGTCACGTGCTGCTCAATGTCAATTAATTTATTCCACAGTAGTATACTATAATATATAAGACTATGGAAATAGGCAAAATAAACAAGTCTAACTATCTCTACATCCGTAATGAGTCTTATATTGGTAATAGCGTAAACAGACCTACCCAGCTTACCTGCGAAAATAAATGTTTCATTATTTAACTTATTTTGCTTACGTTCTGCACATTTGGTACTGCAAGTTTTAAACGCTTAGTTTTTTAACGTTTGAAACTAAATTATTTGTAGTAAACCAATGTGATAAATGGGACGAAGAGAGATGCTCTCGAGGGACGGTCGGCTCAGGCGACGTCGGCCTCTCTCTGCCTCACATCTGTCCGTACAGTATAATTAAATTCTCTAATACTTTTTCTATGCAATGCACGTTTTTAAATTAGAATGTTGCCATTATATTTAGAAAATAGGGTGCATGAGAGGCTTTCTCGCCTCGTCTCGGTGCAAGGTAGTCGTCAGTGTTTGTACCGCTACAACTCGTGTGGCGGGAGGGGTGACGTCACTTTTTGTTCCGAAATCAATCATGAAAATATTGTTAACTTGTTTAGTATGCAATTTTAACGTCCAAGATAACTAACTACACAGTGCCCAATTCCGTGTCTTCATGTGCGGCGTTGTTCGGTTGCCGAAATTAAAAAAATATGTGCACCGCCAGTGACTGGCCATATATTATATGAAACACCAACAATATTCACTCGCCGCGATGATAGACGCTTGTCATAATTATAACGCAATATTGACGTGAGTTGCGAAGAAAACGTAATAGTTAGTTATTAAGTAAAAAGAAATAATAACACTGACTATGGAATAATCCACAGTTATTTTAGGTGTCACTTTAGATAGTAAGCTTCAGTGGGGCGCTCATATATCGGTTCTCGCAGATAAACTTAGTAGGTTTGGTTACGCTATTACCAATATGAGACTCATTACAGATGTAGAGATCGTTAGACTTGTTTATTTTGCCTATTTCCATAGTCTTATATCTTAAGATATCCTACTATGGAATGAAACAGCTGTCGTTGATTTAATATTTGTATTAAAAAAATGAGCAATTTGGAGCTTTACTAGATTAATGTCACGTGAGTTTTTAAGGAAAAATGTAAAGAAATTAGTGTAAGGGCATAATTTGGTTACGTCTCTATATCGTCTTCAAAAGGTTCAGCGTTCTTTTATGGGGCTTGGAGTTCGTTTTTACAATAAGGTTCCAAAGTTGATACGTGAGTTACCCATTGGAACTTTTAAGTAACGCTTAAAATACAACTTATAGGCAAAGGATATTATAGTATAGATGAATATATTAATGCCAAGGACGCTTGGAAATTGTTAATAGTGTCAAAACCAGTTCCGCGCAGGTTTTAACTTTTGTAATTATCATGTGTTGTTTTAAAAGATGTACTGAGGAGTTTCTTTCACCGTTTCTTCTCCTCAGTGTTAAAGCACCTTTTCGAAACGATAGTAGATGAAAAAAATAACGTGCATAAGTGTATTTACAGAATACATATACGATTAAATGATTTTGAATTTGAATAGACGTCGCTGGAAAACGAGCACAACAGTATTTGGGCATAACCATAGATCACCCAACGCCTCGCGCGCCCCGCACGCCCCGCCCCGCAGCAACCGTCGCTACAAGCGTTACATTACGGTAAGCACTTCGTTTACCTAAACCTTGTTAACGAGCGTTTGCATTGACTTAAATGTTTGGTTTGAACGAATTTACGAAATAAACCGAAAAACTGGATTGATATTAATAATTCTCAGGGCAAATTACATACATGCAGCTTTGCGGTAAAACGAAATATTTCATTATTATACGTGGTAGTGGTTCGTTCATATTAGGCAATCATATATCAGCGCAGTGAGAATGATATTATGATGTGACTGCATAGCTTTAATAGCATTTTACTCGTGGGGATTAAAAGCGTTACGGCGACATCACGTTAGCACCCTGCAAAGTGTAACCATAACTGTCCCCCGGAAAATTCGCAAATAGTTCTAGATTTTGTCTCTCCAGAGTGTCTGCAGTCTGAGTGTCTCCGGCCACACCACACCGGCGGCTTCGCAACCGCTTGTGAAACACGAGCTAATGGTCGCTGCGACCAGAAAAGGTTACAGATTACACATCCAGTCTCTCGTAGACACGACGATAATTTTATAATTTTATATCGCGGTATAGAACATCATATATCGAACGCGTTCGCTCGCCGCTCGAGTCGTCGACTACAGACGAACGTCATGTTGTAGTGTGCGCCGGGTGATTCCGATTGGGAGAATATTGCAGCAGAGCAACGAACGCGTCAAGTTAATTAACCGAGTGCAGCGGTATTTTTATTACATGTATTTATATTTATCAACATTAAATGAAATAAATGTTTCTTCTCATTGTTGAAATTACCTCAACACAACATTTGTGTAGTAATATATTTATTCGCAATATTTTAAAAACGTTGCAGTGGTACCACCCTGCGGTTCAGTTGACTGTATGCTGCGTAACTCACGAACTGTAATCCGGGTTCGATTACGGACCGTGGGAAGCTGTTATAATAAACAAATATTCTTATTCGTATATGCTATTCTGTTTAAGTATGTCCATATTCAAAGTATACTTTTTTAAATGAATACAATTTTGAATAATCGTGTTTTCGGTAATTTATTTTTTTATAGGAGTGTTCGCGACGGTAGCAATAGGAGCGTCGGTAGCTTGTCATAATCAAATTACCAGCAACAAATAAGGTCAGCGCATTTCAAAACTACAGTGAACGCAATCTACAGCGACGTCTCCTTTCTAACCCAAAACGCGTCGTATGTATATAATTTGAGCGCGAGTTAGTATTTTTTGATATTCGCTATTTTATACAATGATCTGCGTATATCATTTTGAGAAAATAATTTACCGCACTATTGACTTAGTCTCATAAATGTTCAAATTACTGTAAACATACGAGGTTAGTTATTAAACTTGGGGCCTTACCGCTAGACTCCGAAGTGCAAACCATTTATAATATAATATATTATATAAATTGTTATTACGTCATTACAGACCTACAGACCTTGTGTACAGACGGTGACAGTATTTTTATCTGATTAAAGCTGTTCCTGTTTTTCTTGCATCGATATACGCTTGTTAATCGTAAAAAAAATTAATTGTGGTTTTAAACTAAATATTATATAAAGGACAAACGTCAACAACATCTCAGTGTCTCAATGTACTGATCTTACCGTATATCTAGTTATATCTTTATTAATATTGTAGAGCGATTGCGAATATTGTAAGTTTGTGTGTAATCGGAAGGTAGTCTCTGAATAAACATAGCCACAGTTGTTGTTCAACCTGAACATCTCTGATATTATCTGATTAAAACATATTGTTACGTGTCAGGATCCGTAGGCTCGTAAAATGCCACAATAGTTCCGCAGAGACTTTTTTTCACTTCACAATCGTAGTTGCACTCGTAGATCGCAGTTATTCGCTTCGTAAAGAGAGAACTCTTCGCTTCGTATCCGGGAACCGAATGCCCCCTGGCCGACCCTGCCCGCTATTTATATCGATTTCCGACCTCCCAGATCCTTCCACGGCCTTCGTGGAAGTCAACAACAACAACAGTTTCCGGAAATCGACATAACAATAGCGGGTCAGGTAAACAACCTTTCGGCAATGTATGCCAATCTCACCGGTATTGCTTACTGCATAAGGGCGAGATTGGCCTAAGTGTCCCAGGTAGTTTTTATTACTACCTGGGTTTCACTTTTATTGCCTCTATTGTTCTCAATGGAAGGATCGGCTACCCTTCCAGAAACTTCGTAAGCCTGCCGACTTACTCTTCTCGGATATCTTTCGAGAAGCTTCGTAACAATATAATATATTTATCATATTACAATAACGTACATAGTAAACACAGTTGCATATGCTGATGACGCCACCATTAAAGTACTCGGAGACATGCTGACGGGCGCAGCACAAGAAGCCCCAACTGAGATATCGTTTTGGTTGCATGAAAAATTTATTAATATAATATAATAATTACGTTCAGTACAAAATACACGACATTATCAGTAGGGTGAATTACCGTAAATATTGATCAGTTACCTAAACTAGCTGAGATACCTGTGATATAACCGACTCAACGAATTTTTAAAATATACAACAGAAAATAGTAAGGCTCTGAGCAACCACGTCTTATTATTGCATGATTGTGATAATTTACATGATAACAGTCGCTGCTGCCCTCCACTGGAGAGAACCAATACTATTGAACACCTCCGAATAGTTGTAGAGGATAATCAAAATTGGATAATGTAATTTGGTTACATTTCATATGGTTATTCCGCCTCATTTCATCAGTAATAATGGTCACGTTTAAAGAGCATTACAACAAGCAAAATGACAAAGTGTACGCTTATAGCACTAAAGAAGAAGCAAGTGGTCAGGGAGATGCAAGGTGAACATCCAGTGTCAATCATGGTTTGGTGGAATGGGACACAAAACTTCAATTTTGTGAAATAGGAGTCGAAAGTCTTAGATCGTGTTGTGAAACCTCTCAGCAATAAACTTTCTTTTAAATGTATAGATTTTTCTGCAAGACTTCACCCCGTCACAAGTCATGAAGTGTTCAAGCCTGACTAGCCAACGATCCAAACTCATAAGAGTTCAGCTCTCGGCTGGCTTTTGGAGCTCGGGCCTGAACTCTTGAACTAGAAATTGTGGTCGGTTTGCGCTGCTGAAAACGACGACATTGACTCTCTTGAAAAATCCGTAGAGCGAGCGATTGCGAGGTAATATGCTAACGGCAATAATGCTTTAATTAAAATATTCATAGCCAGAGAGATTACAGATCTGTATCACAACCAAGGAGAGCCAATTCCAATATAATATTTTTTTATTTATCGTTGAGACTTAAATGAATACGTACATAAAAGTTTTGTTATTATTACATACGTCACAAAATATAAATAGCCAGATTTTATGTATATATAATATAATTATAACTTGAATATATATTAAATATATATCTTAATTAATAACATAATATGATACTAATATATTTTACGATGCGGCGGAACTGAACCTAACGCGTCCACCGACTGCCGCTTAGCACCGACTTCGAATACATATTTCAATAGGTAGCGCATACAATATAATATTGTATTTAACACGAACACAAAGTATTAATTAATAAGTAGGTCAATTTGAGCAAGAGTAGTTTCATGTAATTCAAAGTGATTTATTCTAATACAAATTAATCCAAATCAGTAATTCAATCCAGGACATGGTTATTCATGCAATAGGCCGGCAACCGGCCCATCGCCGCGAGGCGCCGCCGGCGAGCGTCGAGTGCGCACGGACTTCCGTATTTGAATTTGAAAGCACCAAGTGAAGTGAGCACAGCCGACCGGTGTTTGCATGTCCTGTCCACTACATGTGCTCGCGTTGTGTGTTACATAAACTGTTTTAAATAGACCTACAGAAACTCGTACACGTTCTCGTTATTATAGCATTTTGTCTCGACGTTTTAAATCTTATTACGAAGGAGCGAAAAATTGCGAATAAGTTGTTCGGAGGCGATTCGCGTTTTGTTTCGTTTGTCCTGCGCACAGGTCGATACCCGATGTATATGTGTCTTACAGTTGTAAAATCTGGATTATAATCGCCTATTATTTACATATGTACGTTACGGATTATTTTCATAGCGGTATTGGTACGGTCCCGAGTTCTTTCGCATATTTGTACTCGACTCACTGACACGATAACTTACATATTTGTCCTATAGTCGAGTTCCTGGTACAATAAAAACGAGTCAGCGTTCCAGTTCACCACGATGGCAATGTAAAATTCGGCAGATACATTCACCGTGCAATTACATAAGGCGATGATTCGGCGTTGAGATCGCTCGCGGACTAATCTATGATCGTGGATTTTTTCTTACAACACGGAAATTGAATTCAAGTGAAAGGATTATTGAAGATGACGCGCCATCTTACAATCTCGCCGTCTCTCGAATCAGCGCGGCACCTGACACCCGGGGCCCGACAACCCGGGTGAACGTATGTTTGATGCAGATCTTTAACATATCGAAA
Source organism: Megathymus violae (assembly GCA_003671415.1). Lineage (NCBI taxonomy): Eukaryota > Metazoa > Arthropoda > Insecta > Lepidoptera > Hesperiidae > Megathymus > Megathymus violae. Next base: position 40,246 of record PDGT01000014.1, read on the forward strand.
CAACGGCAACGATGATTCGAACAACTCGACGCACGGCGACCATCATCCCTCCATCCCAAACATACATACTTTCGGCACCGACCACGCGTTTCGCTTCGATACTATGAGCGAAGAAAAATAATTAGAATAATCTAACCCCGCCGATGTTTCCATCCTATTACAGCGTAGGCAACATAAATAATAATAAGGGTGAATAAGCTTTTTCAAAGTTAATGCGCTTTACTACGCATGTACGACCTTTGTCTTTGAATTACAAAACCTTGTATTTCGGGTCCAGCAACATGTTCGATGGGACTTTAAATAATCTTAACGTCGCAACTAAAGGAGCACGTCACGTTCATAATATTAGATCACTCCTCATAAATTCATGCTCTTGTGGCTGTATATTCATTTGTAGATCGATAAAGTATAAAATTGTCGATTAGGGTGGGAAGATTTTATCGGCACTGGTAATGCAAGCGGGCATCGAAGCACGTGGCTTCGAAAGGAACTCTTATCTACCGAGGATTTTATTGTATGTGGACTACTAAGGAGCTGTATTCGACGAATCCATAAAGTACTAAAGTTAAAATAGATCACGATGTTTGGTGCTGCATCTAGACGCGAGACAACATCTATCGACGATGAAGCCAAAAGTCAACCAAACCGAATTAGGGCCCTTGGACTGTTGCCACTTCAAGTCCGAGACAAGTTCTGCTTCCTAATACTTCTTGCATGTCAATATCATTAAGTGGAATTTTTGTTTAACATTAACGTAATGAGGACATTCGGAACGTTTTCGACACCGCCGTAACATGTGTGTGTACCGGTTACGTGTGTGTATGTGTGTCAACACAGGGACGTACTGACTGTTGATATTATTTTATAAAGTTAACCTTTTCCTATCTCTACACGTCATACAGTATTGTCGTTAAAATAAAAACAATATATTCTGGTAATTGCACAACTATATAAGAAATTACCAGTGAGTTATTCATTCGGCTCGCCGACCTCCGGCCGCCGGCGACATACGCATCCCCCGAGACCTCCGTGCACTCCGGGGGTCACCGAGTTACGCAACTAATATTTGTGTGTAAATTTTTGTACTCTACCCTGTTATTCAATATCAATTGTGAACAACTTAAAATAGGTAGTTTCAGGTTAACTCACCGCACGCACGTGGAGGGACGTTGCGAAATACTATGTCGCTGGTGACTGTGTGTGTTTCAAGAGTGATGCTGTCATGTGATAACAAGGACATATTGTACGACGCAGCGAACAGTAGCGACCTTGTCGTAATTGTCGATTATTAACCTTCCGAAAGATTAACTATCGACTAAATAATGATGCGAATAAAATAGTACAAAATTATTACATGTTAGTGCTATTTAGTTAAACGAGCCAATGGCGAGCGTTGATGTCTTTTACACTGCTCACTGGACGTGTGCAGGGTCGACAACTGAGCAACCGTTGGAACTAACTTTACGTCTCTAATTGTGCAACAGCACATATTTTTTCTGTTTTTCTTAATTTTTTTTTAAATTTTAAATGTTATATTTATTTTATTTAGTTAATGACACAATTTAGACTTATGTAGTGCGGAAATAAAGTCTATTATTGTTATACCAGCTGATACCGGTGACTTCGTCTGCGTTGCTTATTATATTAACAATGTGTATTTCTGCAGGACAAAACACATAAAAACACACATCACTGAACACGGAATATTATAAAAATTGAAACTTTAATAACTTTATATTAAATAAAGATATCGCAATTTTTTTAGATAAAGGCACTCGATCTGTGAAATAAAACTTAGAAAACTTAATTGAAATCTATGAATTAGATTTTCTGTGATACGCATTTAACGGTTATCATTGTATCGTTATATTGGTTCATTTTAGATTTATAATAAAAATACTGTTTTTACAAGTCATCCGACAGTCAGACACGTACGCATACGCACACGCACACACAAAGTTACACATATTCAACAGATATAAATAAAGACGCATGTTTATAATTCGATAAAAAACAATTAAATTATAAACTTCATGTAATATAATTGCGTTAAACTGTATTCAGTTTTCCTGGCTGGCATCGCGGAAAAGCTTATCTTGCAAGGTTATGCTTTAACTGAAATTTAATTTATATATTAATATAATTAAGGACTGATTCGTAACGATAATAGTGGTCTTCGTATGTGTTCGAAGTACGCGAACGCAAACGATATTTTGCTCCGTCCATTCCATGAAATAGTCATGAAAGGAACACGAAATGGTCTACCACATATATATATATCATATAGCACGACGCCGGATCGGCTAACCCAGAACGCCTCTAACGATCGCGACGGCATCGTCGCTAAGTGTGCCAGAGGGCAGGGGCCAAGGGCCAAGGGGCGAGGGGCGAGGGTCGAGACAGGCTCGCGTGCCGCCGCCCGCCGCCCGCCGCACGCCGCACCGCGGGGTGTGCGGCTCGTTGCACCACTTAATGTTCACACTAATAACACCGCTGCAAAACTTCAATCCCTAATTAAACATCCTATCAAAGACATTTGTTGCTCAATTTTAAGTTTACATTCGCGTCGATTGCCTCGCCTGCGTGCCGCTAATTAATCTAACCACAAGCGTGAGGTTATAATATAGAATCTATGATGATTGTGAAACGGTCACTACATTACCAACTATATCTGCAACCGAGTCGCGTAGCTTACGACAAAGGAATCACAAATTAACAAATATTTCTTTTTTAAGTTAAGTATAAAGCTTGCCATCGTACCAGTACGAAGGCTAAAGAAATTAAATAGTTCGTGAGCAGTGACGGAGGCCGCGTTTAATGGCCGTCGTTAGGCAAATTGACGCATTATCTGTAATTGTTCCTAAACTATCGACTGACACATCTGACCCACGCTTCCTGATCGAGGTATTCATACATGAAGAGTGACCGCGGCGAGCACCGTTCAGTTTTCGTACTAAATTATTTGTAACAAATATTGAAACTCTATCTATCCTCGAGCCCTAGCCGACCGCCGCAGCTCGCGGTGCACCCTGCCGAACGACGGGCGAGGCTGTGGCAACCGGTGCCCCCGGTTGCGGTTACTGGGCTCTGTACCACTCAGTTTAATTCCGACGGTACTTGCATGTTGGTAGGGTAATTTGCCGACCGTGAAATGTCTTACACGTGTTTCGGAGCCAGTAATTATGTGTTTTCTTCGTTTCGGTTTTGGTCCGCAACGCATCGGTGAAGTCCTTGATGTTACCGACGTGACGCGACGGCGACTCGTCGTCTGATTGCTCTTCTCGTCATTTGTCGACTAGTAACATATAACAAAATGATCATTTGTATCTTAGTATAAAATGTTCATATGAAAAATGAACTGACATAATTATTATATATGAATGCATAGCACCAAAGGCATAATAACATAATTTTTTTACAGATTTTTGAAAGAATTAATCGGAGACTAGATTTTTTGAAATTAATCTTATATACATTAATTTTAATACTATTCACGTACAAATATATAAGAATTAGGCTCGAGTTTTATATGACCTTGCTATTTAACATAAATTCTTGAAATTATATATATGTTTCCTTTTATTTGTTGGATAATAATAATAGCTTCTTTTAAATTGACCGACAAGGAGAACTCAGATTAAGTTTGAATTGAATTTATATACAATTGAAAAAATATGCATTATCGTACAAACTTGCTTATCTTTGATAAAAGACGGACGTGAAGCGATAAACCGACTTCACTTTTAAAAATATTAATCTTTGTTTACGGAAATATTTTAATATCTTTGTTTATTGAAAATCAGTGATAGCTACTACAGTACAATTTATTCACCAGCAGAGAGAATGAGATAGATCATTGGGTCGCAAATGTCCCACAAATTACTCGAGAGTCAACCCTGGGACCACTCGATCGCGGTGACACCATTCAGCCCTAGTCTTTTAACAGTTTGTACCGTTCATCGATATGCGTAACACAGAGGTGTATCAGTCGAAGAGACGTTTATTTCCATGGGTTAATAGTTCACGTCGCCAACGGTCTACCTCCACAACCCGCACCGGCTACTCGTTCCCGATGTAATTTACCAAAAATGATACATAAACCTGGCGCACCGGTTAAAGGTACCAACCAAATTTAGCGATAATGTAAAACATTTTTATTTTGTAACATAGTAAATTTACTACGGCGCACTGCATAATGTAAATTTTTGAGCGCTCCCATACGATTTGCGGTGGACTTGCGGCCACAGATGTTAAAGTGCTTAAACGACTTAAACATCGCTTCAGGTACGTATGTCTCGCTCCCCACGAGCAAGGCGCGCCACGACGGCGCTGCTCTATGGATTTTGTATTTAAATATTATTAATATACAAATGAAACTTTCCCAGCGTCATGTCTTATCCACGCTTAGGTATAAGTTACGTTTAAGCGTCATGTAACCGTGTAGTGTGAGTTATCCCTCGGTCGCGTGTCGAACGATTGGCAAAGCGTCGTCAATTTAGATAACTTTTCTACAAAACCAACAGCCGCATCCGTCTTTAACTTCAAACCGTTCAAATATTTTGAAAAACTGCGCGTGTGACGACACGCCGACCGACGTGGTTGCGACAAAAACATATAGTTTCACAAGTTATCGATGACACACGAACGCGTCCGCGGCCCTCGTCTCGATCGGTCGCTAAATACCATAAACGTATATTATTTATTACACAAGTGGAATATACCATTAAAATTTACCTCATATGACACTCATTTATTAGTTTGGTGTGAATCGACGGGTATCTCATTAGTACGTGTTGCAAAATAGATTTTTGGAGTTTATGTCTAAATCACACGAAGACAATAATACTGAACACGTACGTGCTTTTTAAGTTTACTGCGTTTTATGATTTTGCACGTGTAAATAATAATATAAAAATTTACTAAATGGTAAAGTTACCTGCGTAAGATCCCCGATCGTAATCCCGGCCGAGACAGTCGTTAAGTGTTTTTTTTATGTTATTAATTTATGTTATGGTATAATGTTTTATGTTATGGGAGCTAGCCGGGCAGGCTTCACGGAAAGATAATAATACCAGTAATAATATTAATGACTCAATAATAATACTGATAATATAATCTGTACGCGAAGCCCTACCACCGAGCAAGCTGGCTTCTGTCGCCTCTTACGACACCCTGTTCTGCCAGCTTGGGATCGGGGGAAGTACTCCAGGCCGCCGCAATACGGCTAGGTGTTCAAGTGTTATTCATTGCGAACTTTATGTCGCGTACAAATTCGTACAAAAACAAAGGTGCCTCAACTATGAAAGAATGATAATCTGGAATTATGACATACGAGGAACAACGGTATACACATACATCTTAAATACAGTTTTACAAAGATAGATATCGTTTAGGTACAAATATAAACAACTACATATGTACTTGGTTCTCGTCGATGTTACGACAGATTTAAATACGCGTGAGTTAAAACATAAATTTACATTTAACAAAATTGGTCGATTCTTGTGAAGCCAACGGCTCGTAACCATACAATAGCATAGTCTGTACGGTACACGTAACATTTGTTTATATCCTATGTATTTCTATTAGTTGATATTAAAACATACAAATTTAAAAAATAAAGTTGAAATAATATAATTTATCAAAATAAGTAATAATATAGTAGTAAATAAACAAGTAGGCTCCTGTTGTGCAGGTGTCGTGCAAAGCTTCCAGCTCTCGAGCTGCATTTCTTATCCTTAAGATTTTTTGTTATTTTTATAAAAAGATAATGAGCGGCATGATTCCACGATAAGAGTCTCGAAAGCATTATTTACTTGTTTATTTCAACGTCAACATAATAAACATTATTATCGGCGTAGACTGCATGCAAATAGCCCAGTATTTGTTTACAATTTCAATCAAATTAACTCTAATTAAGTTTACGTTACTTATCTTAAAAATGTTTTGTCCATCCTGTTTATTAAATACTAGCGGCCCGCCCCGACTTCGATCGGGTGTACTTTTATTTTTAAACATTTTGAGATATATTTATAATTTTATCTTTATAAAGGACATAGGTATGTATTGTTTTTCATTGTAACATATACATTTGCTGTGAAAATAATCAAAATATTCACGGACTGGAAGTGCCAATCGACCAACGCGAACGGAGTCAAACTTAGACAATTCGTAGAAACACGGGACATCGATGTCCTTTGTCCTTCCACCCCTACGCATTATCCGGATATCGCGCTCCACTCTCCGGATATCATCGATTTCGCGTTAGTTAAAGGAATCGCGCTCAACTTAAGAGCGATCGAAACGCTCCACGACTTAGGCTCTGACCACCGGCCGGTCTCGCTCCAATTCGGGCCTTATGCCACCGAACCAATCACTTCTTCTAAAACCTTCACCAATTGGGAAGGATATAAAAAATCACTAGTATCAGGCCTCGATGCCGGCGGCTCACCACTGGCTACCATCAACTCCGAGTACTTCGTCAATACGGAAAAGATTGACTCAGCGGTCAACTCCCTAACACACTTAGTTCAAACATCTCTCCGAAACAACGAGCGCGTAGTCGAGGTGCCAAACCGAAAACTACCACTCGATGTTAGGAATCTTATCCAGGCAAAGAATGCGGCCCTTAGAAGGGCCGCACTCTACCCCACTCCAACATACAGGAGGCGTGCAAACGCTCTCCAGCGACGTGTTCGCTCTCGATTTGCCGAATTGAGGAACTCCAATTGGGACTCCCTCATGGAGGGAATCAAACCCTCCCATCAGGCGTTCTACAAGGTGGCGAAAGCCCTCCGCGTAGGCGCCCAACCTCTCACCCCGCCTTTATCACGCCCCGATGGCAGTATCGCCTTCGAAGACGTCGATAAAGCCGAATGTTTCGCTGACAGCATTGCTTCTCAATGCACACCCAGCTCGCAACCATGTGCTCCTTCACACATAGATTCAGTAGAGGATGAGGTCCGTAAAAAGAACTCACTCCCAATCACCGCTGAGCCCATCGTCGTTTCCGTTGACGAAGTCCAAGACATCATCCGGGGTCTTAAACCCCGCAAAGCACCAGGAGCCGACGGCATCTCTAACGTCGCGCTAAAACACTTCCCCGAGCAGGTTCTCTCTCTTTTAGTACTCATTTTCAATGCCTGCTTGCATCACTGCTTCTTTCCAACCGCTTGGAAGGAAGCAATAGTTATAGGTATTCCTAAACCCGGGAAACCGCTAAACTTACCGTCTAACCATCGCCCCATCAGTCTCCTCAAGGCTATGGGGAAAGTATTCGAACGAGTCATACAGACTAGACTGAAAAACCTTCTCTTTCCAGTAGGCGGTCAACCCTTAATAATTCCTCATCAGTTCGGTTTCCGTGCCAAACATTCGTGCCCTCAGCAAATCCACCGTATAGTGGAATATATCCTAAGCGGTTTTTATCCTAAACGAAAACGTACAGTCGCAGTTTTCTTCGACGTTGCCAAAGCTTTCGACAAAGTTTGGCACGAAGGACTCCTTCTCAAACTCCATTACCTAGGTTTGCCTAATCGCGTTGTTCGATTGGTCGCTTCCTACCTACAAAACCGCTCCTTTCGTTTTAGACACGAAGGAGTACTTTCTTCCCCACGCCCACTAGCGGCTGGGGTACCTCAGGGCTCGGTATTAGCTCCCATTTTATTTTTAACTTACGTTAACGACATTCCCATTCAAAAAATGGAGTACAACTATCGTTATTCGCAGACGACACCGCGCTATACTATCAATCACGGGCAATAAATCACGTCCTCTCCAAACTCCAACACTCTGTTGACGAGTTAGGAAAATGGTTCACCAAATGGCGAATCGAAGTCAACGCAGACAAAAGCAGACACAGACATGACGAACCTAACATCCGGCTGCTAGGCGCCCCTGTCCCGTGGAAAACCACAACCAAATACTTAGGAGTAACACTCGACTCCGGATTAACATTCAGACCGCACATACGTAAAGTCACCAACTCCGCCAGATACTATATGGGCCGACTCAACAATCTGTTGGGAAGGCATAGTAAGATGTCCCTCAGAAACAAGCGAACGCTCTATAAGGTTTGCATACGGCCGGTGATGTCATACGCCGCCCCTGTTTTCGCACACGCCGATCCCAAAATCCTTCATCCCATGCAAGTTGTTCAGAATATTTTTTGCAGGAGAGCAACCAACGCCCACTGGTGCGTGAGGAACGCCGACCTGCACTTCGATCTCCAGCTTCCGACCATTCAAAAATCCTTTAAAGATTATTGCACAGCATTTTTTAAATCCTCAGAGGAACATTCTAATCCACTCATCAGACAGGCAGCGGACTACACCGCCCCTAGTCTTACAGGCCGCCAAATCAGGCGGCCAAGAAACGCTCTCACCAATCCCCCCGACAAGATATCTTCTGACTTGGACCGCGGCCATAGTCAAGAATTCAAACAATATCAGTTAGTAGCGTCCTTAAGACGCCACATAGTCTCACCATTCGACAACACCTTCAGTGTTAACAACAAGCGTATGCTCCCTCGGGAGTGCCGCTAGCACCCTATCCTTCCCTAAGGATGGGTCGCAACCGATGAAGGCTTAGAGGCCACAAGGCCAAAGCCAACTCGGGTGGTGTTTAGTGGGTAGGCCTTCGGGAGTCCCACATAAGCAGCGCAGCCGGCTGCGCTGGTATGCTAGGAGCATTCACCACCCCCTTCCCGCGCTTTTCCGGAGGGTAGCCCACTTACCATCTCTGGGCGCAAAAAAAAAAAAATCAAAATATTCAATGTTGCATATGTCCCCTGCGTAAGGAGCCGACCGCGCGACTACCTATTTCATAGGTGTGCCCGCCCCGCATCTTGCGCCCGCTCCCTCGTCGCCTTGTCCGCCGGCCTACGCTACGGCTTCTTTGCGTGGGGCCACACTGGTGTTTATTTTCCTAAATCCGTAAAATCTTCTGAACGGAATGTCAGATTTGTGTTATTCAAAAAGTTATCTATAGGTATTGAAACAGTTTTGAATATGAAATGATTTATTTAGATAAGGATTAATACGAAGGTATGGTTATCTTGGTCTGATTTTGGTCAGTTTTTAAAAGTTGGTTATAGTGATGTAACTACAATAGTTAGATATATAGTATCGCAAAGTTATTTATAGATATTGATATTATCCCTATTATTGTAGAACATAGTTTTGTTCTATCATCATTAGTTTCCGCAGCGTATGCGATGAAAGAAATTTTTAAGCAATTTTTTTACACCTCGGTTCACGTTACTGAAGTTTTAGCAAGGATTCCTTATTTTTTCTATTAATAAATATAGCATATGTTATTCAGGGATAATGTAGCATTCTAATGGTGAAAGAATTTTTAAAATCGGTTAAGTAGTTTTTGAGTTTATTCGTACCTTTGTATAAAAATACAAAGGTTTCCTCTTTTTAATATTAGTATACACAATAAAAATTTAATGATATGTTATAATCATTAGCATTTTATTAAAATTAAATTTCATTTCATCAAAACTATAAATGAAAGATTAAAATATGTAAATAAAATATAATAATTATCATTTACGTCTGTTTAACATCTAATCTAAAATCTTATTAAAATACTACATGTAAGAGTACTAAGCTTACTACATTAATTTAATATTATTTCAAAGTAAATTGCCAGTGGCCTGCAACTAAATCCAGCGGCAGTACCAGTTCGATTAGATTAGTGGTGCGGCAAATTTTCACGAATAGTTCCTTTTTGTCTGATGTGTTCCTTTATTCGCTGAGAAATGGCACATTTTTTAACATAAGATTACCCGCAGTTTAATCAATTTTATAAGCCTCGCGGGATCTTTAGAGTAAGTGAGTTACTTAATTAATCGTTTTCAATACGGTGAGTAAATAATTTTTTATAACATTTACTCGATATTAACCAGTGCTTACTTTATTTTAACGTGTTGCCGAGTCGCTTACATCACGAATTCATAGTCATCAGGAGACCGGTGCATTTGTGACATGTTGGGACCACACATTCACTGCTAATCAGTATACAATAAATTATCGTTCTCATCTGCACTAAGCCGTTGTGTCATAAGTTAATTATACATATAAATATTAAATATGAATTATTACCACATTCGTATACATTTCCTTGGTGAAGAAATTATAACCATGGAATCGTTTGCGTTAAAGTTTAGAAATCGTATAATCGGTGCGTTTACAACACACTAAACAATTATAAAGCAGGTCAGTGTTAACACAACCTAACCGAATACGTTAAACTAAAAAAGAATTCGTTACATATTTCACTAACATTATTTGTGTAAGTTAAGAGTCCTATAATCGATATTTATCAAAGTTAAGTCTCTCGGTGTCGTAGATTTTTTTAATAAATAACAATAATTCAAAGGTCAACACATTAGTTTACGCAAAAAGAGATTGCCAAGCATGATTCATATCTTATATAACAGACCCGGCCGGTGATCTAACATTTGATTGTGTTTAGATACCTGCCGATCGACGGTGTAGCGGTCTCGGTAAATCTCGCAACAAAATTTGACTCCCGCTAAGTCGTTTCAACAGACGCATGCAAACTAAGATAGGTTTTACGTCAATAAAATATCATAAATTACTTTGTCGCTGTTAATGACGCGATATATTGACGGCAGGATATTAGTTTTTTTAAAGACAAAGTAATCAAAATATAGAAAGAGAATATCGAGATGTTTCATAGTTTTCAGAAGGTATCTAATCGTTAGGGCCCAGCCTCCGCAAGCACGCTCATCCACCTCGTCTCATCCTGTTTATATTAAATATTATTTACCTAAATAAGTTTTCTGTGATTTAATTAATTGCGCCTATCATGTTGATTCAAGAATCATCAGAGTAAAGTCTGTTTATCGTACATTTGTATTAAAACAAGAAAGCCGAGTTTAAAAACTAGTAATATGAAAATATCGTGGCTGTCTAAGTGATACCTGTTATTGTCAAAAACTGATTATGAGTAAAACTTGATTACAATACCACTCAATGACAAATGACGATGTGACCTTAAACGATAAAGCAAAGTAACATAAAACAGCCTGCTGACTCTTGACTTGACATCATAGTTATATACTATAAACGGTAACAAGCTATAAGGGTAATACAAATGACGACGCAACTTATTACTGTATGGATACGTTAATTACAGATTAGCTTTTACCAGATCACTGTAATTACAGACCAGCTTCTATTCCACCAACATTCACCAAAGTTGTCGAAAAGATGTTACTGAATTAAATGTTTACACATTTCAATAGAAGGAACATATTGCGAACAATACTGCTTCACTAAAGGTCGTGTACAACTGATGTAGGTGCTAGGCTTTCAAAACATATCTTTCAAGTCTGGCAGGCATTACAGAATGCTAATGATATTATTTGCGATCCCTCTAAAGCTTTGGATCATGTTAAATACGATAAACTACCAATTTTATTTGCTAGCATAAATGATATCAAATCATCGGGATCATCAATTCTAATGGGTGTACCACAGAACTCGATTGTAGGTCCATTCCTTTCTCTAGTTTATATTAACGATTTACCGTATTTTATTAGCAATCACGCGGACATTGTACTATTTTTGTCGGTCACATATCTAATATTTAAGGCTACTAAAGTTTTATGATTTTTTGACCATGTAAACAGTGCTTTATCTCATGTATCACATTGGTTTAATATGAATAATTTATTTTTTAATTCTATAAAAAAACCCTCTAAATTAAATCATTAAATATTAGAACAATCCACAGTTTTTTAGGTGTCACCTTAGGTAGAAAACTCCAGTAGGGTACCAATACATCAGTCCTAGCAGGTAAATTGAGTAGGTCTGTTTACACTATTATGAAGATAAAACTGTTTACGGACGTAGAGAAAGCTAGATTGTTTATTTTGAATATTTTCATAATGTTATGTCCTATTAGCTTTTACCAGATTACCATAATCACAGACCAGCTTCAATTCTACTAACATTCACCAAAGTTGTCGAAAAGATTTTACTGAATGAAATGCTTAAACTTCTACCAGAGAGGTAGGAGCCAAATTCCAGATCTGCTCAAAAAATATTAGTCAATCATAGTAGAGACAAGGCCAAAGCAGCTCTTTAATTTATCCATAATCTGAAATAATTTTCCTATCATGAGCAAAAATGTTCTTATATTTGTTTATATTGCTTGAAAGTTGTGCAGTTTCCTTACTTTTCCCCTTTGCATCACCTTAACTCTGGCTTAAGTTATTCATATAGAGCCTCCTTCGGAAATGGTGACCCGTCCTTTTCTTAAGTTTTACATTACTACTTATTATACAACTTGGCAGTCAAGTAATATAATACAAAAATATTACTTTAATTCCCCAACCTCACTTCTCACTTATCAATTATGTAATGCAAGTATTTAGGTATTTACATTAAGTAATAACATACTATTATTTAATTGACAGTGGTTAGGCTGAGTCATAGAAAATAAGTAGATAACGAAGATTATGCACATTCTAATATATGGTGCAGTCGACTCATATTGAATTTAAATAATTATGTATTTTAAAAACCGTTCCAAGATTTCCTAACTTTATGTATATTTATTTAACAAAAGACTTCAACGCGCTGAAACTGCGGCTGCTTCGGCGAGAACAGTTATTGGAAATTAATTACAACCAATATAAATAAAATGAACGAGCCTGAAGATAATCGATTAAAACCTTCATGGAACCCTTCTGCTAAATAGGTCTAGTATTAATACAGTGCGAAACCGGTTACTGACCAGTGAGCATTTTAAATTATTATTTATTTTAAATACATTCCATAATATAGTACCTATACAATTAAATTTAATATGTTTGTTGAGTCAATAATTAATAGCGTACCCATAGCTCGGCAGGCAGCGTCTCTGCTATGTCGCCGGCAGCCCAACGCGGACGCGCGACGTCATAACGTTCTAACATGACCACTATAATACGACACACGAGAGACATCTCGAGTGTTCGCTTTACGCGGATGTTTTAGGACTGTTTATATCGGTTCCAGTGATGCACGACCTATGCGTAGCACGGTGAAAGCTGAAGAGAATGGTAAATATATTCACTACTACGACAGAATTGATTTAGATTATCAATCATGTCCATTAGCGTTTTAATTTCTATAAAAAATGATTATTTTAATATGAAGGATACAAGTATTATCCCGTTTTTAAAAGTAACATTGAACTAATTCGTTTAATTGTAAAAGGAATTAAAAGAAAGCGTCTTAATTAACAATCGAATAACAATTACGATGTCTTTGCAACAAATAACAACGTCTTCCTAATTCGACTTCTAGCCGTGTCACACATCTTTGACAATGATGATGTTTGAGATGCCGCCTTCGCTACACATCTACGTTCTATATCGTATTGTTCAATAGTCGGAGCCTCTTAGTGTCGGGATAATATTTTAATAAGTATTAAAAAACTTCATTAACTACAAATATGATGCGTTTAAAGCAATATGAATTAAAAAATTAAGTGAACAAAGATACTAGTGACATCTCTGATAAGGTAAATAATACACAATAATAAGTGAATATAATTCCATAATCCCAAAATAAAGAATAAGCGACACTCCTATTTCCACACAGTTCGGACTGACCCTGGACGGCCGATGGAGCTTTGGTCCGCACTTCGCGGAGCTCGCTCCGAAGCTCGAGAGCGCCGCCGCTGCGTTGGGTGGACTCCTGCTCAACATTGGAGGTCCGGACCCCCTTGCCGACGCCTATACGTTGGCATAGTGCGGAGCATGGCGCTGTACGGTGCACCCATCTGGGGCGACGCTCTCACCGCTCAAAACAAGACCCTAGTCGATGCTAATCTACTGCGATTCAACGCCACAAATACGCAGACGTGTCTATTCACCCTCAAAAGGAGCCTTTTCACCTTGACTTCCACTTTTAAAAATGTATCCTTAGAATGCACTGACCGTCTTCAATTGCGGACATATGAAGTTTTTTCGAACTTCAACTTTGGTCGGTTCATCGAGTCCGAAATCTGAAATAAAAACTAAAATAAACTGAAATAAGCAACTATTCGACGTTTTTCCTCTACAATTTGAAACAATATGGCTCCATAACCATCGCAGCTGGCGTCGGTATGTAACTCAGCTGGATATTTGGGATCATATATCATTAAAACTGGCTCTTTAGTTAAAATGGCAATAATTTCTTTTCTTATGTTTTCGTGGCGTTGTTGCCAGTTAAAGCGAACATTTTTACACGTCAATTTATAGACAGGGCTCATAATTCGAGAAAATTTTGGTACGAACTGTCTGAAGTATGTTGCTAAGCCTATGAACTGTCTTAACTGAGATACCGTGGTTGGTGCAGGTAAAGTGGACAGTCCCCCCCGAGGGCTGCCACCTTGTCGTGGTGGGGGGGCTTGCGTATCCTAATGATCCCCAAGACTATACAGCAGAGTCTCGACTCATACCGGAAGTCGAAGGGTGAAGGATCAGACTAAGAGCAGCCCAGGAGTATGTTTCTCCGGGTGTCCCTCTGTTAAGCAGAGGGCACTCCGGTCAGAAACGCGGTGTGTGTTTCGGGCCCGAAAGGGTCCGAAATAGGGCAGTAGAGCGCTCTTGGTGCCCGAGAGTGCTCTAGGCGAAGGCGGCCCGCATAGGCGGGCCAACCGTCGGGGCGTCACGGTTGAATGCGTCAGCGATCCCGTGGCGCCCCATCAAGACGATGAGGGCCCCGCTGGGTTTTAGTGGGTATTCTGCCACGTAAAGGACGTGCCAGGGAGTCCCACATACTCGCCGCCTCACCGCGACGGGATGCGTAAATGCATTTCCCAGCGTTAAAAAAAAAAAAAGGTAAAGTGGACAGTGCTTCAATCTTTCTATGATTAGGTCTAATCTCCCCTGAACTAACATCATACCCTAAAAAACGAGCATTTCTTTAAATTTAAAAAAAACCAGCGTTCGTTAACGATTGTAAAAATACATCAAGTCTCTCGATACCCTCCTCAGTAGTTTCAGAAATGATCAAAACATCGTCGCCATAAACAATGATGTAATTATTAGCTAAATCACCGAGAGCTTTAACTATCGCGCGTTCAAAAACTGATATCGTATTTCGGAGACCGAATGACATGGTCATATACTCGTACTGACCGTCTGGTGTTATAAACGCAGTACGTTGTATAGATTGATCATCGGATTTTACAGGAATTAAATGAAAACCCGAGGCACAGTCCAACTTAGGAAAATATCGCGCCCCACTTAAGCGTGATATTTGGTCTGATATAAGCGGTAATGGATATCTATCAGGCACAGTATTACTATTTAATTCGCGATAGTCAATACACATTCTATCCGAACCGTCACGTTTCTTAACCAAGAGAGCTGAGCTTGCAAACGGTGAACTACTTGGTCGAATGATATTAGCGCGCAATAGCTCATCTACATGCTCACACATTATTTTTCTGTCTTCTGCACTAAAACGGTACGGTCGTTTTTGTACTGTCTTACTGGGATCAATTAACCGAATCACAAGCTCGCCCGTTGTATCGCGAGTTTTTGGCATACCAGAAATAAAATAGCCCGAATAACGGAGCAACACAGAAACAATTTTCGATTTATGTTCTAAAGACACGTCGGTATCAATATCGATAAAATCATTTATAGGGGATAAGTTGTTAATACTACTTAACTGAACAATATTTTTGGAAACATCTGATGGTAATTTTAAGTTACAATTGTTTACAATATGAATTTTAGAAATTTTAAATTAATTTGAGACAACCAAGCTGACGCGGCTCCTTTCAGTGCCTTGCTGATGGTCATGATTAACTGACCTCCTTCAATTGAGTTACCAGCGAAACACAGCTCTGAAGTTGCACACCATGACCGTGCATCTGCCTCGGTCTTGTCGGGATCAAACTCCGGTAAACACACATTATAACCAGTTTGTGCTGGTTTGTTGAGAGTTTCAATCAAGGCCTTCATATTTGAATTTTGTATTTCGAGCAATAATCGCAACGTAGCTTCGCTACCGCCACCATCTCTGTATCGTATGGCTTCACCGTTTTGTCGATTTTCTCGCTCGAATCGCACTTCTGATATCGGATCAAGAGGTTCATGATGCCGAGAATTCTCTTCAGACATCTTGTGGGCGTCTCGTAGGGAAGCGAGAATGAAGTAAACGAGTCGGAATACGGTTTCTAGTTGTGTTGCTGTCCCAGCGATTTCAGAGAAGTCCCTTCGCCAGCTCTCACAGAAACATCTAGACTCCGTCGAAGCATGCATCAATGACGGCCCAATGACGTACCGATGACGTATGTATATATATAGCTATAGACCACGTTGAACACTTGAAGGCGCTAGCGGCCTCCGTGAATGACAACATTTAGCCTATAAACAACATAGTAATAGAGATCCTGTAGTTTTAAGTAATCCCAAAATGTAAAACCCTCGCTGAGGCAACCACTCGCTCGCAGGTAATGCCGAACGGTGAAACCTGCGCACGAGTGCCGTGGCGTCAACGAGGGTTCACGTCGGAGCATGAATAAATAACCAAAAAATTAAAGAAAACCCTTAAAAAAGGCACGGCCGAAAAGTCTGTGGAGTACAAATTTCATTAATTTAAAAAAAACTTTTTTTATGTAAAAAAAACCTATAATTTTCTTAGCTCCCTATTATACATACTCGTACATGTATTGCCATAGCAGTTTATTGGTAATTTTATACAATAATATCCTTAAATGCAAGCTAAAACTGTTATCAGAGCTTACACAGTTTGAAAACCTTTATTTGACATACTATTATTTTTTAATAGACGAATGACGTTATTAATATATTGTGTATATCGTATTATATTGCAAACATTATATACGCAAAGGTACATTTTGTCCAGCACGACGGCAGCAGTTTTACTGAATTACTGTACGCACAGAATGAGCCAAAATCCTGCCTCCACATAGGAACAAACGTCTTGTGACAATACATAACTATTTAACACATGTTCTGTAGTCACTCGATGTGACCGGTACACCGTGAGCCGCGGTGAACATACTTGACATCGCTTTAGTGTCACATTACGGGCACGTCGTTTATATTGCGTAAAAACGTGCAACAAATAAAAACGAACTAAAATATTCCATTCATGTAGTAGTATAATAGAAGAGTAAATATAACATAAACTCCCGCAGACGGAGAACACCCGTACATATACATATGTAATCTAAGAACAAATAATAGTGAAAGTAGGTCGATAGAATGAGAACTTTCAGTTGAGCTACAGTCGCGTCGAACTTTTCCTCCTTTAAACTTCACCGGTCCGACAAACCTGTAATATTGTAACGATCACGGACGGATACAAAGTTTGTAGACGGTCGGAGCCCCGTGTTGCCAAATATTATGCACTCGAGTAAGGCGGGCGCCAGCAACGAAATGTGACACCCACCACGTCACGCACCGTTTAAGCGAATAATAATTTAAAAGATCGTTTCCGCAACAAATGTCATCGAGCAATATCAGTATTGCATAAAACTATTATAATGAATGAAAGCTGCGTCAGGCCAGGCTGCTCCTAGGAGGCAGGAAGTAAAAGTTCATATATTTACATAGAATCACCTGTTACATCGATCGAGGCATCGACATTAAAACAACAAAGCGGTATGCAATTAACATGCTGCTGAGTGCCCACCGCGGCCCGCGGACACATTCAAATAATGTAACTACTATATTTTTATTTTTCAAGCGTAAGATGTCATACTAGATCCGTATCGTATCACTGGGAACGACACCATTACGTGGAAATATAAAATTCGTAAAAGCACCTTGTTTCACATTTGCTAAACCCACCCAGTCCTTCGACCTTCGGGTTTTTACTTCGGCCAATATGCTCTGATGGAATTGAAACATAAAGCGTAAATAAGAACAGTTCGAGCCAGAATCGAGGCTGTTACTAAATTTCATAATGTCTCGTACGATCGTACGATGCTATCCGGATAAAATTTAACATATTTACCTCTTACATAAACAATACTATAGTAATGTAAATTCCACACTTACATAAGGATAGTTAGCGACTTAATTATCAGAATGTACTGTGTCATAAAATAGGATACTGTTAAATAATACAGGCACTTTCATAACAGTTTCGCTACAAGGAGGGGGTAAGTTATATGACGACATGACAGTGGTAAGTGGCATGCGCAGTACCTAGTGGCTGGCGGCTAGGGTCGGTACGAGTGTGTAGCTTCAAATTTCTGGAAACAATTTAAATAAGACATCTGACCCGTATACTTCTAACACTGCACTACTAGGTAAAAGTATGATCGGGATGGCATATACAATATATTATAAATTACCTACCGCCGTACGCAATGACGATATACATAGTATATGTCTTACATTAGCTACGCCATAATTATAAATATTTTATATATAAGTATAAAGGCTGCTGTATTGACTCGACCATTGTCCTGATAAAACGTGCGGAAGTTAACTTTAAATTAGATAAATTAGATAAATTATATATAACACATTTTAACCTTGTCAAAATTATTTTAGATTGTAATTGACCAGTTAGTATGAGCATGGCAACCGTTGTAAAATGCAAAATGAGAGTAGTCGCTAGTGGAAGATCAACGAATCAACGATCGATAAATATTTACGTAAAGTACAATTTGTCTGATATTATTAATAGAAACCTCGGCTGATAGGTACATATGAATTCAAATATAAAGTCCATGATCTCGTAGTAAGTAAAGCGTATTATAATATTAAAGATTATTTAAACGATAAATTTAACTGATTTAAATTTAATATGTCATTGTAATAATGACATGTAATAATAACATAATAA
The DNA here is from genome assembly GCA_003671415.1 of Megathymus violae. NCBI lineage: Eukaryota > Metazoa > Arthropoda > Insecta > Lepidoptera > Hesperiidae > Megathymus > Megathymus violae. Next base: position 59,094 of record PDGT01000014.1, read on the forward strand.
TGTATAATTAATTTAAATGTATAAAAAAATATGACAAATTTTATTGCACGCCAATCAGCAGGATTTTACCGACTATTAATATTATAATATGTAAGAACTTTTGTAACTTGTGTAAATCCAGAAATAAATAAATTTATTTGAATTGTAATCGAAAACAAAGCCATGTTTCGTCGTCTTTCGGTTTGGGGCTTGAAAGCCAGTACATTCTTTCTTGTTTTTTCTTGGCCGGCAACGTCATAGTGATGCCTTTGGTGTTACTAACATGCGTGGGCGGTGGTGACTACCTACCATTAGGTGGTTCGTTTGCTTGCTTATCGACTGTTTACATAAAAAAGGACCAGGTCTAAATCATACAGCCATAGATGTTGCCCTCGTAACCCACCAGTCTGCTACACAGTGAAGTTAGATTTTTTCTCGCCGTAACAATGTTGCTACATTATGCACAAATTCTTTAGATCAACGATAAAACACTTTGAAACAAACAGGATAAATAGTTTTTGGTATATAACACACATAACGATTTAAAATGTGTTCGTTGTGCAAGTCCATCGCTAGACGTAACAATGTTGTCCAAGAACGGAAAATCCTGTCTGTGTGTGTGTGTGTGTGTGTGTTAGGAGGGGTTTTGCGGCACTTGCGCAAGCCTACACCGCCGGCGCCGCTGTCGTCACGTGTCACGTTATATTTTTATTAATGTGACAATAACAAATGAAGCCAGTTGCATTGTTGATATTTCTTAAAAACTATGATGTTATTAAACAGATTTCCATTTTGTGTGTGACATAATCATTCACGAATTAACATTAATCTTTCACATAAAAACCTATTTTATTTTTACTATATGTGCATAAGTTTATTGAAGTTTTTTAAGAACATAATTTTTATTAGCTTTTTAAATTTAGCAACTCAGTTTACGTTAGTTATGCATTCTGGTAAGTTATTATACATTTTAGCTCCATCATATTTTATGTTTTATTTCCGTAAGTTATCCTGGTTTTGGGTACCTGTAGCTATTGCCATTCTTTCTACGTTTATTATATTTAATAATATTATATCTAATAATAAAGGTCCTAATATGGATCCTTGTGGAACAACGTAAGTTATCTTGTTGAACGCACTAACTTATAAGAGCCTATTCACTCTCCTGTTGAAGACTCCCAAATTGTAAGAAGGCAGGAACACCGACGCGGGCAAGTTATTCCATTCCTTTGCAGTACGAACAATAAATGACGACTGAAAATGATTAAATTAAATTAGTAAATGATTTACAGCGTCAAATGGCTTTTTTGATGAGTGAGAACTAATATCTTCAAACCAAATAATCAACTTAATTATGATAGAGCCTCACTTACAAGAAAGTTCGTTTAATCATTAATTATAATGTATTCAAGGTCACCCTCAAATTGACATCTATGATATTTTTTATCCCGGAACAGTTAGTACAGAAATTCTGTTATGGGGTGATGTTTTGGTCTATTGAACTCGGAAAGGGGATGGCTTTGATGTACCATAAATAACAAATATTTTATAAGTAGAAAATATCCTTCTTAGGAGTTTCTTGTCACTTTCTCTTCCAAGACTACTATTAATAAGGGATTGCTGAAGCTTTTACTTCTAAAAAATATTTGAATTCTATTATCGTTTTACTAGGTTTACAAAGGAGAATAATTACGTTGATTTTGAATGACGGACATGGACATGAAGCTGACCTGACCAGCCCTGCTTCGTTTCGCTATCCTGTAAAGTTACCTCATTGTCGCTAAGGATTGCCTTTCCATCGTCGTTATCAACCTATGAACAGAGGATGCATTATTGTAATTGTATTTTTAATATCGTATCGCGACAGTACAGGAATTTTCCTTTATAGACAGAGAGTTGATGGAACTCCTCATTATCCATTTTTGCAAATTCTAAGCACTCTTTTACCATTTCTTCTTCGTCTTCTTAGTCACTACGCTCTTGTCTTGGTTGAAATGTTTATGGCCTAGTTTACAATCCGTCGCTATTCTTGTCCACAGCAGCCTTAACCTGATCATTATATTAACATTGTATTATACACTACTCTTACTCGAGTACTTTGAATTTTTCGTGCTAAGTGTTCAGTTCACGTGCGTTTCCTTTTTCAGTATTGATGAGTTTTTATTAGTAGTGGTGCATTGTCTTTTACCTCACATCGCTGACAGGGTTGTTTATCCGAACGTTAGTTAGTCACGTTGCCGGACGATCTCATAATCAATCAATTAATACATTCATATCAGTTAAAATTCCATAAAGTTTTCATTTACACTCAATTTATTTATATTTAAACTATCAAAGGTGTCCCTCCACAAGTGGTATTATGTTTTTTGCGGAAAATGCGGT